>CM032644.1:0-194564 GCA_019097785.1 Fraxinus excelsior | reverse complement strand
TTATATCTTTTGTTTCTTAATTTTGAGTCTTGTTTTTCTTTTATTTGTCATTGTTCTTCGCGTTCTTCGAGTCCGTCTTATTTCTTGAGTTTTGATCCAGAAAATTACAAAAAAAGAGTCAAAGTTATTTTTTGAACTAATTACAAGTCCAAATTAATTTTCGTTTATTTTGTTGGATTTGTAGTTGAATTCCCAAGTTTAAAAAGATTTCAAAAAAAAAAAAAATCCAAAAAAATAATTTGAAGAAAAAGTATTGTTATTACCGATAAATTTTTAGCAGTTTAAATTTCAAATTTGAGTAAAAAAAAGATCGTTCAAAATTTATTCTATTTTTTACGTTCTTGAATAATTCATTGAATTCGTTCTTCAACCTTTCACTTCTTTCGTATCTTTGAGTCATTCTTCATTTTTTTTCTTTCTCCTATCACAATTTGTGATCAATACTCAATTGGATTCACGTGAATACAATTTTGGTTGAATTCACCTTGTTCTTTGAGGTACTTGGGCGAAAGCACTGAGTGATAAAAGGTAGAGTGGTGAGATCAGTAGAGGATAAAGTCAAACATGAGTGATACACGAGTGAATTTTGGTGAGGCAAAAATATTGTAGAATTTAGGATGTCGAATGAGGTGTTACAGCAGTTTGAAAGGATGCTTGTGGATGTGAACGACAAACTGAACATGCTGGACACAAATGTTACTAATCTTCATCGGGGCAACGGTTTAGAAGCATTCAATGCAAGAAGACATGGTAGAAATCTTGGTGGAGAAAGTGTTAATCAAAATATGTGCAATAGCAAAACAATATTTTCTTCATTCAAAGGAAGGAGTGATCCAAAGACATATTTGATGTGGGAAGAAAATGTTGAGTTTATATTTGATTCTCATGGTTACTATGAGGAGAGAAAGGTAAAGTTAGCTGTAACTCAATTTGTAGATAATGCTATAATTTGGTGGGATTGGTTGACAACTTCTAGACGGAGGAATTATGAGAGACCTATTAGAACTTGGGATGAGTTGAGAGCTATTATGAGGAAACGATATGTACCTAGTCACTATTTTGGGTATAGGAGTGATAGGCGTGAAAGAAGATTTCGAGAGGATCCTAGAAGGTGTGATGGAGTTGAGAAGTTAATGGGGGTAAAATACATATTGAGAAGCATGTTAGTAATGTTCCTAGTAAACCAACTAGTTTGGATTATAAACTAGAATTTTTGAAAATTCACGACATGATTAATTCTCAAAATGATCACACCAAGGAGCAAGTGAGAGAAAAGAGAGAAAATAGTGATGTGGCTAAGTGTGATGAAAAAAGAGAGGAGCCACAGGAGAAAAAAAATAGAAAGTGAAAATGAGAGTGGAGAGCAAACAAAAGATGAATAAAAGCCACAAGAGGGAGAGATGGAAGAAAAGTTAGAAGTGAGCTTGCAAGAAAATGAAAGTGAAGTTAAGAGGGCTTCTGTGAGAACAAACAATTCCCTCCCCAGTTTCTCTATTTCTGTCTTATAGGTTTATGAACATATTGGCGTCTATGAAAGCAAGCCTCTTGGGATACCACCTAATCCAGGCATTGAGCATTGACTTGTGGATGAAATTAACCTGTCCTACCTCAGCTTAGATATCTCTCTAATACCGAAGTTTGACTTTGTGATTCCCGAGGTGACGAAGGAGTTTCAAAGGCATTGGAAGGAATGCATATGCAGTGGGTTGAATTATCAAGGTGAAGCGATGGAAGAGATGAGTCCATTGGTAGTGCCATTGTTACAAACACCTAGGCCGAGTAAGACATGGAGGAAGCATTGTGACATGCCAACAGAGGTTACTTTTGGAGCATCACAAACTTGTAAAATGAAGTCGTTAGGACAAGCACACTTTGATCTATGTGCTGGTTATTGGTTGTTCATACGGAAGAGGCATGTACGAATTCAAAAAAAGGTCCAAACTGCATGTTAGAGGAGATGGACCATTTCACGTTCTTGCTATGATTGGAAACAAGGGCTATAATTTGAGCATTGAAGGTAGGGATTCGAGGACAAATCATTTTGAAGAGGAAGAGTATGATATGATCCAGATGGCCTGAAAGCTACATGGAATTTGATGATGACAGAGAGTGGTTAACGGCAAGTTCAAGTCTTCGAAGGGTTAATAAAAGATATACAAATGCATGCTCGGGAAACGAGGCACATGGGGTTGAAAAAAATATAACTTTCAGCTTGGTTGTCAAATTTTCACCTATGAGTACAATTCGAAATTGTTATGAAATTCTGCACAAGGCTTCATGGGTGTATGGTACTTTTGGACTTACAGTTGCACAGAAACATACCGAGAACAAGTTGACAGAAAATTTTCAATTTTTTTAGAGTTTCCTAGTTTGACTAAAATACAATCTTTTGATATCTTTTGTAATATTTAGAGTTATTTTCGGTTTTAACTAGATTTTAGGGGTTTCATATAAATACTTTGCTTATTATTCATCGCAAAACCCTTTTTTTTTTTTTGACAATTTGAGATTATTATACAATTGAGAGACATTGTGCTTTCAACTATTGTTTTTCATTGAACACCGTAAACTTATCAAGTTAATTCTTGTGGCGTTCAACATCGGGTGTGGATCAACGTGTTTGGTTGCTTGATTCATTAATTCTTGGTTCAAACTCAAAATTGAGATTATTCTTTGGACTTTTTTGGGATTTTCAATCTCGTTGTGAGTTACGTAGTATTCGTACTACGTGGTTCTCATTAGTTTCTCTTATTAAACAAAATATGCACTAAATTATGTTGTAATTTATGGAAACAATAACGAAATAACAATATTTTAAAATCCAAATAAGTGTATAAAATACACTTATCACTGACTATATGCGATATATGCGTTGTCTAGTGTGCCACATAGGTGAAGACCCCATAATATTAATGCTTTTAATATTTATACCCTTACAATATATAAGAGTGAATCCATAAACTCTATTCATGATTTCGTCATTTTGATGACATCATCGTGATGCATTTTTTAAAAAACAATTACATGAAAAGTACCATTTTCAACGCAATACCTATCACTCTCATCCTCATTTCTCTTTCTTCTTTCTCTTGAACATTTTTTCTCTCCGTTTTCCCACGCAATCCCCATACCTCTCCACTGTACTTTCATTTTACCATTCATTCTTAATCCACTTTTTCATATAACCATTGCAAGACTTATCATTTCTTCTATCTCTTTTTTACTTTTTTCTCCCACAAGACAACATGGATCACAAGTTTTTGTGTTGGGATCCCATTTATTACCTCAGTTTAGAAGGATAAGAAGATCTTAGGTAGGCTTTCGACTATGTGTGATTTTCTTCTGCCGATTCAAGAATTTTTTTGGAGTTTTTTTTATTAATGTGGATGTTTTTCTTCATTATTTTTTCCCCTTAGTGTTGGTGAGTGAAGGAACTGAGCATATTGTATATAAGCACATAAATTTTTTTTAATACTTCAATTTCTGGATGTAGAGAAATTCAAAAAGACAATTTATAGGTAAGACTTCAATCTCATAAAAAAAGTAAGAATTCATGTAAATTGCGTAATGATAGAGTCTTTTTTTCATGGTGAAATTTCAAAGGTTATATTGTACTACTATGACAATTCATGGTAAAAGTTTTTGAATATTGAACCAATATGTGACCGGAATGGAATAATATTTTTTTGATTTGTTTTAATTGAAAGGTTGTAAAAGCACAAACGATTTTCTATGGATTGTTTACCATAAAAAATTAATTAGTAAGATAGCCATGAGCAAGACGTTTTAACTTGCTGGGTTTCTTTCTCTAGTTATGTATGTATAATCGCATAATCACTTTATGTTGTTTGTTTGCTTGCATCTACAAACTCTCACTCTGTCTCTTGCTCGAATATTAATCTTTTTTTATTTCAAATCTTCGATTTAGATGGCGAAGTTTGGAAGTGAAAACTTCGAGGATTCAAATGTGACTTGTGTTTTTCTTTATTAGGATCTTGGATCTTTTCTGGAGATTTGCGATACAATGAAGATGAATAAACGTACTGAATAGGCAATTAAACATCGACTTTTTTCCTTCTCCTTGAGGGATAAAGCCAAGGCTTGGTTCCAGTCACTACCATATGGTTCTATCACTACTTGTGATGAAATAGCTCAGAAATTCCTCATGAAGTACTTTCCACCTTCCAAATCAGCTCAACTTTGGAGCAAAATTGGTCATTCAGACTGTAACACCCCGAAAATCTTTAGAATATAATTTAATTATTTTACATGCCACATTTTATTATTTTGAAAGTTGAGGAACTAAAATAAAATATGTTTTAAATGGGTTAAATTTTTATTTTTGATAGAGTGACGAAAAGTATATCAATATTGAGCTCATTTTGTAGCTTGCATTAAATAAGGTAGAGTGGGCTCGAGAAAATATAACTTCAGATGAGTCAAGCCCAAGATATTTCAATTCAGAAGCATGATTAATATGCATTATTTTATTTTATAAAAAGGTATCTTTTAAGGTAATTAGTAAAAGGAAAATAATATTTTATTATCTAATCAAGTTTATCTTAAATTTTGAAAAGTTAATCATATTCAAATTGTGCTTTTATTTCTTATTGCTGCACACGTGTGTGTGTGTGTGTGTGTGTATTCTTTTAATATTAGTTTTATACAAATTCAAGTGCTATGATTGATTTAATAAAAATTCATTCTTATCAAGTTAGGTAAACTTGATTTTTATCACAGTTATATTATGACTCAACTACTATACTTTTCCCTATAAATAGTGTGTTAATGTCTTAAAATTCACCACACAAAATTTTGTACAACAGTTTTCATATAGAAAGCAGCTGTAAATTCTAAGTATATTTTTATATCAAAAAGATCGTTCTTCAATCAAGGTAAGATACTTTTGTGCAAGTGGTTTTTGTTTCCTTATGCTTTTTGTTCAGTAATTTATACATGAATTGCCAGTGAGTCTCCGTGTTCTTTAGAATGAGATAAGAGATCCTTCGAGAATCTAAGATGACCTAAATGGGTGTTCCGCTTGGTCACCGAGATACTCCATAATAGAAGAGCGGTATAAAGAGTTTATTTTATTGCATATAATTGTATACGGGAACTGCACGTATCTTACTGGGTGTTTTCAAAATACTCACTCTTACAAATTTTACAAGCTAGTTCAGGTCGATTGGATCTGTGGTGGGATGGTGTAGCGAAGTGCCAATGGATTTCAACCCATGAGAATAATACTAAGTTTTACTGCTCTTATTTAAACTTACTAGTTCATTTTGTCCAATAACATTATTGGCAAATTTATTAGTCGGAGAGTGTTTAAATTGTTTTTCAAAGAAGAAATTTTATGATCATGATTTAAATTTATGAATGTTTTGTTATTTAGAAAAATAGAATTTTATTTCCGAATTTTAAGTACATGAAAATTATTGTTGGCAACCCCTCAAGATGTATGAAATCTTGGGGCGTTACACAAACAATTTGACTTCGAGCAATTTTATAAAGCATGGGAGAGATTCAAAGACCTGCTTAGGAGGTGTCCTCAACATGGATTTCAAAATTGGATGCAGGTTGAGATCTTCTGCAATAGGTTAAATAGGTAAATAGAACCATAATGGATGCATCTGTAGGATGTATATTAATGACTAAAGCAGAAGATGCTGCATATGCTCTATTGGACGACATAGCTACGAACAGTTGCCAATGACCAAGTGAGAGATCAAGCATAAAGAGAGTAGCAAGTCTACATGAAGTGGATCCTATTACTGCACTAGCAGCTCAGGTTTCAACACTTACTAATCAGATAGCTACACTTACTACATAGAGTAATCAACAGAAGTCAGATTTAGTTATGGCTGCTTCTGTAGCACATCAGGAGACATAAATAGCGAATGAGTAGGCTCAGTATGTCAACAGCAGAAATTACATCCATAGAGGAAACTACTCTTCTAATCACTACCATCCAGGGCTTCGAAATCATGAGAATCTATCATATGAAAATAACAGGAATGTACTTTAACCTCCTTCCAGTTTCAACACTCAACAGTTAGAAGGGAAAACATCTTTAGAAGACCTCCTAAGAACTTTTATATCCGAGACAAGATCGCGGTTCAACAAAGATGAATTACGCTTGGATAATATAGAGAGTTACGTGACCAATATGGGAGCTACAATGAAGAATCTTGAAGTTCAAATTGATGAGTTGGCTACATCAATGAAATCTCAACAATAAGGGACTTTCCAAGTGATACAAAGGTGAACCCAAGGGAACACTACAAAGCTATTACTTTGAAGAGTGGCAAGGAAGTTGAAAAGAACATGCCTATGGCATCATCAACCTCTACACCTGATCAGAGAGAATAACAGACAGATGCAGAACAAGAGAGTCATGTCAACCAATTAAAGCAGGAGTACAAACCTAACTCTATATCATTTCTTGATAACCCACCAATTATCAAGCCAAATTCCATTCCCATAGAGATTCCAGAAGAAGAAATTTGATGCACATTTGCCAAGTTCTTGGATATTTTCAAGAAAATTCATATTAATATTCCATTTGCAGATGCGTTGGAACAGATTTCAAACTGCGCTAAGTTCATAAAAGATGTAAAGTCCAAGGCGATAAAACTAGACGAATATGAGATGGTAAAATTGATAGAGGAATGTAGTGCTATTCTTCAAAAGAAGCTCATCAAAAAAAGAAAAGATCCGGGCAGCTTCACTATTCCATGCACAATTGGAGGCTCCTTTTTTGATAAAGCCTTTTGCGACCTTAGAGCAAGCATCAACTTGATGCCCCTATCAGTGTTCAAGAATTTATACCTTGAAGAGGTAAAACCAACAACAATTACCCTACAACTAGCTGATAGGTTCCTCATGTACCCAGGAAGAATTATTGAAGACGTTTTAGTAAGGTTGATAAATTCATCTTCTCTACTGACTTCGTGGTATTGGATATGGAAGAAGATCAAGAGATTCCATTGATTCTGGAAGGTAATTCTTAGCAACTGGAAGAACCTTAATCGATGTACAAGGCAAGCAGCTGACTTTGAGAGTAAATGAATAATAAGTGTTGTTCAATATCTACCAAGCAATGAGATTTTCGGATGACACCGATACTTGCCATAGAATTAACCTCATTGATTCTATCGTGAAGGAAGATAATGTATTCATTGAAGACCCCTTGGAGCATTGCATGATGGTTAGTGCAATAAAGGATGGTATTAACACTTTTGGAGGTTACACATGAAGCATTGACTTAGTTGATTGCATATTGGCTCTTGAATCATTGCCAGTTGACGGTAATCCATCACGGATTGAAGATATTCAATATGTAGTGAGCTCAGATGACAGCAAGGATAATGACAACAGTAAATCTAAACTAAAGCAACTTCTAGAGCACCTTCGATATGCGTTTTTGGAGGAAAACTCTATATCTCCGGTGATCATTTCTTCTTCACTAACCAAGGATGGAGATGATAAGTTAATAAAAGTGCTAAGAGAACACAAAGCTACTTTGGGTTGGTCTATAGCTGATATAAAGGGAATAAGTCCTACAGTTTACATGCACAAAATCCTCATGGAAGACTCTTACAAGTCATCTATTGAACATCAAAAGAGACTAAATCCAACTATGAAAGAAGTGGTGAAATCAGAGATACTCAAGCCACTGAAGGTAGGGATTATATTTGACATTTCAAATAGTGCATGGGCTTGTCCAGTACATGTGGCACCAAAGAAAGGTGGAATGACAGTAGTCAAGAATGACAACAATGAGCTGATACCTACAAGACAATGACTGGTTGGAAGGTTTGCATTGAATATAGAAAGTTAAACAAAGCAACTAGACAAGCTCACTTTCCACTTCTATTCATTAATCAAATGCTGGACAGACTAGCAAGCTACTCTCATTATTGTTTTCTTGATGGTTATTCAAGCTACAATCAGATTGCGATAGCACTAGAGGATCAGGAGAAGACGACATTCATGTGCCCATATGGGACTTTTGCTTATAGACGGATGTCGTTTGGATTATGCAATGCTCTAGCCACTTTTCAAATATGTGTGATGGCTATCTTCGTAGACATGGTAGAGGAAATCATGGAGGTATTTATGGATGATTTTTCTATTTTTGGTATTTCTTTTGATAATTACCTTCACAATCTCTCTTTAGTATTGCAAT
This sequence comes from Fraxinus excelsior, assembly GCA_019097785.1. NCBI lineage: Eukaryota > Viridiplantae > Streptophyta > Magnoliopsida > Lamiales > Oleaceae > Fraxinus > Fraxinus excelsior. Next base: position 186,373 of record CM032644.1, on the reverse strand, counting down.
ACTGTGAAGAAAAGAACTTAGTTCCTAATTGGGAGAAGTTCCATTTAATGTTACAAGAAGGAATTGTGTTAGGCCACCATGTTTCAGTAAAGTGATTGGAAGTCGACAAAGCTAAGATAGATACAATAGCAAGGCTACCACCACCAACTAATGTTAAAGGAATTTAGAGTTTATTGGGTCACGCTCGGTCTATAGGAGATTTATTAAAGACTTCTCGAAAATTGCTAAACCTCTTTGCAACCTTTTGGAGAAAGACACAACTTTTGTCTTTGATGATGACGATCTCAAAGCATTTGAAGTAATAAAGGAAAAAAAGGTTACAGCTCCAGTTATGATAGTATAGAATTGGGATCAACCATTTGAAATAATGTGTGATGCCAGTTATTATGCTGTAGAAGCAGTTTTGGGACAAAGACATGAAAAGATTTTTTACCGAATTCACTATGCTAGAAAAACCTTGAATGGAGCTCAATTAAACTACACACAACATAGAAAGAGATGTTAGCAGTTGTTTTTGCTTGTGACAAATTTATGTCTTATCTAATTGGTACCAAAGTATTCATCTAAATAGATCATGCAGCGATTCGATATCTATTTGAAAAGAAAGATGCTAAGCCTCGCTTAATTTGGTATTTGTTGTTACGAAAATTCGATGTGGAAATCCTGGATAAAAAAGGAAGTGAGAATGTAGTTGTTTTTCATCTTTCAAGGTTGGAGAATGAAGAGGAGATCGATAACACTCAGATTCAAGAATATTTTCCCGACGAGCCTCTATTAGTAGTTTTATCAAAAATCCCATGGTATGCTAATTTTGTAAACTACTTGGCTTGTGGAAGGATGCCACTTGACTTGGATTCTCACCAAAAGAGAAAATTCTTACATGATGTCAAGTCATATCTATTTCTCTTTAGCAAATGTGTGAATATGATGATTATGAGGTGTGTCCCGATGGAGGAAACAAAATCAATTATGGAGCATTGTCATTTCTCACCTTATAGAGGTCACATTGATCCTACACGTACTGCTTCTAAGGTATTACAATCGGGATTCTATTGGCAAACTCTTTTCAAGGACTGTTATACCTTTGTGAAGACATATGACCATTGTCAACGTACTGAGAATATATCAAGGCATCACGAGCTTCTGTTGGAGCGGATGCAAAAACAAATAGAATACTTGGGAAAAGGAAAAAGACCTTGAAGTCCTCAAACCATTAATTGAAGTATATCATTCATTGAGGGCTCCGAGGACATTGCCAAAATAAATGAGGAAGAATGTCAAGCACCGCAGCTTTACTTAAGCCACTTGATGCTATCGTAGCCACAGTTTGCCCAACTTCGGTTGCACATTGTAAATATTAGTTTAAGTTTAAGTTGTAATTTCCTTTCCATTGTAATAGTTTATTTAAATTGTAAAATAGCTAGAAATTAGAAAAGTTTAGTATGATTCTACGGCATTTTAACGTCTATTCCCGTCACTTGGGTTTTTGTCCCGAACGCTATTATAAAGGATATTAGTCTTTCAAATATCTTTCAAGCTTTCTAGTGTTTACCCCTTGCACTAGCCATTATAATTTCTAGCTTTCAAGCAATCAATAATCAATTTACATTCAATGCATTTCAATTTTATGTTGCAAGCATTCTATAAATTATAATCAAATTTTCTTTCATCCCGAAACGATCGAGAAAAGGCAGAAGGTAGTCTAGTGGAGTAGACTACTACCGTACGATGTCTCTTTCTGTGCTAAGAAGAAATGCAACCCGTGAAACTCAACCAGCACTCATGCGGGACTTTTGGGACAAGATCGCGAGGCCTCGAGATAGGCTTAGCTCCTCTCAGATCTCTCATTAGGCATCACTTCCTCCACCACCTCTTCACGCTGGCGATGCTACAGGGAAAATACTTCGGCGGCGTAAGACGATGGATTTGCGAACGACTCATTGGCAAGAAAGAATGCATGGACGAGTGGATCAGTTGCAGTCTTCCATATATGACCAATTTCAATATCACAATGCTTACATTGCGATCATGGCTTCGGTATACCCTGATCTGAAATTTCTGCCACCATTGTTGTTTTCAACTCATTCCCAAAATTCAGCTCCATCGGATGACGACGAGGATATTTGATATTTTCACTAACGTATCCGTCCCTTTTATATCTTTTTCCCATTGGGGACAACATGCTATTTAGGTTTGGGTGATACTTTAACATAATTATCGTCTAACGGTTTAATTACTTTTGTGTGTGTTTAATTTATTGGCCTTAGTGTGACTTGTGTGAAAAAAAATCACATGCTTTTGTGGGTTGAATAGTTTTGTTGGCAATGATGCAGATACTTTAAGTTTTGTTGCAGAAAATTGTAACATAAATGCACGTGAATTAAATATGACGTTGGACAAGAATAAGTTGTTTCATAAATGATATAGGATAAATTAACAAACTTAGAAGCTCAATCTAGATAACCTATAACATTATCCAGATAACCTATAACATTATCCAGATAACCTATAATATTATCCTACCTTTAAAGCAAATTTAAGATGTTTGTGTGGTTGAGTTATTGTAGGGAAACTTGGATAGAAATGTGGATTTCATAAATCCTAAAGTTTTTGTGGACTGTGTGAGACCAACAAGATGAAAATTGGGTGAAAACCTTAAGTTAGGGGTCAATTCTTGAGAATGAGTGTTTATAAGGGGCATTGCACTAATCACTGCATAAAAGAAAAAAAAATTGTGAAACTACTTTAAATAATATTTAGATGCCATGTACCCAATTTATTGTAATTTAATACCTTTACTTGCACTAATGTACGACAAAATCAGAAACCATTAGTAAAGGATGCTAGAGAGAATACTATTGTGTTGGATTATTTTATTATTTATTTACTTGTTTCCTATTATTGGTAGGTTTCCTATTTTCTATATTTTTTGGTTGGTCTATATAAACACTTTTATTATATAATTTCATTATTGAGTTTTCATTGGAATAAGAAGCCCTAGTTTTCTTAATTTCTACATGGTATTAGAGCCACCATTCCTCCATGGATTTTGTTCATCTTATTAAAGAAAGATTATTCTTAGCCACAGCTTTCACAGATCAAACTAATTTTTTTGGTACGTCCGTACAATCGTTTTCTTTCATTTTTTGCATCGGTTTCGCTACTATTCGCTCACTTCTGTACTTTTTGCTTGGATTCTGGTTTGATTTCACATCTCAGTTTGATTTTGTTTATTGTTTGGTGATTATTTGTTAGTCTTCTTTACTTTTTCCTCATCATGACTGGTCGTAAAGATGATTCTCTTAAGTCGATTAATGTGTAATTAGATAGCAAAAATTATTCGTATTGGAGTTATGTTATGAAGAATTTTTTGAGGGGCAAATCTATGTGGGGTTATGTTACGGGTACAAAAATTAAATCTATAGACAAGACTTCCGATTATGCATAATCGTTGGATGTTTGGGACGCTAATAATTCGAAGATTATCACTTGGATTAATAATTCTGTTACGCATTCTATAGGTGCTCAGTTGGCAAAGTATGAGACTGCCAAAGAGCTTTGGGATCATCTGGCAAGACTATACACGCATACTAACTTTTCAAGACAGTATCAGTTGAAGACAGATATTCGTGCTCTTCAGCAGAAAGATTTGAGTATTCAAGAATTTTATTCTGCCATGTCAGAATTATGGGATCAGTTAGCACTTATGGAGTCCGTCGAATTATGAGCATTCTTAGCTTACATCGTTCGTAGAGACAAGCAATGACTGGTACAATTTTTGATAGCCATTCGTCATGATTTTGAGGGATTAGTAGGGCAATTTTGCATCGTAGTCCACTCCATCCTGTTGATGCGGTGGTCAATAAAATTTTAGCTGAGTAGATACTTCTAAAATCTCAGGCAGATAAAGGGATTGTCCCAATGACTACTCCATCTATTTTTGTAGTGCCTCAAAGACCCTGAATAATAATCAAAATAGGTCGAATTCAAAGGTTTCTCTTGATGAATGTGCATTCTGTAAGAAAAAAGGCCACTGAAAGGCTCAGTGCCCGTTACTGTTGAATAAAGTAAAACCACCGCAACCTCAACAGCAGCAGCAGCAACAACAACGACCTTAGTAGCCAGCACTACCATCTCAGATTCCTCCATGGAAATTTGGTAATCAATCACCCAGCCTAATAATGTAGTGGCTGCACCATCGCTAGATCCATATATGTTTGAGCAGTTTCAAAAGTTTCTTGCCTCATAGCAACATGCCATGTCTGCTTCCTTTCATATAGGTTTGTCGTCTTCTAGTACTTCATGTATATTGATAGGAATGTAAAATATATATTTTTTCCCTCTTATTTTATGTGCTCGTATGACTAATCCGTACCAAAATGTATTCATTACGTTCATATTTAGATTTAGGTGGCAATTCTATAGATATAACGTAATTTGGAAGAAATATGTGAAAAAAGACCAAAGTGAAAGGAAATGAAAGTTCATGGACTAAAATGCAATTACTTAAAAGATATGTAGAACCTCACGATAAAGATTTAAGAGTTTTAGAGGTTGATTGGTTGAAAGAAGACGTCAAAGGGATGAAATATCGTCAAAGTAGGATCACACATAAATTTCCAATCGAAAAGTTGTGCATTGGATTTTCAGTCTCAATTTGAGACCCATTTTTTACATGGAAAATGATCGAGTTGGAAGATTATTTATGAACCAACATTTTAGCCCTTTGAGTTAGCTTTCCAATTCATCTTAAATCGTCTCAATTTGACATCGATCATGGAAGATATGATCAAAATATTAAACACTGTCCGGTAGAGAAAAATGCCATATCTATGCGGTCGCATAGTGTTAATTCCACGTGGCCGCACAGACCACTTCCGAGAGTTTGAGGATTGAATTTATTTATTCTATACGATCTCATGACTTTCTACTATGCGGTCGTATAGAAGACTTCCGAGGTGAATTTTCTGATTTCCTAATTTCAATCAAATACTTGTGGAAACAAATCTCTCTATACTTTAAAAACCCTAGATGACGTCTAGAACGATAGAGAACGCCTCTCATCTTCGTTCTTTATTATTTTGCTCTTAGATTTATGATTTGTAACTAAACATTTACAATTGGTAGAAGGAAATTGAAGCCTCAAAACTACATATTGTGAGATTTAAATAGTTTTTCTTATTGTTTAATTCTTATTTTGCGTATTGAATATTCTTCCGCACTTATTTCCATGATTGTTATGTTTAATTACTAGGATGCCTACTATTTTATTATTCGTTACAGTCTACCACTAAGTTACATATCAAATCTATAATTGTTTGATTCATTTAACCTGTGAAGCACTAGGATTTGATGATTTTCTGCGATAGAGGTTATTGAATTTTAAGAAGAATGTTTAAATAGATTGAATGCAACCGCTGGTGTTTGTATTATCTAATTCATCGATTTCTTTATTGTGTAAAGTTGTTATTAAATTGAATATTGAGCACTGGTCTGAGGTTATTTAATAATTATGTTTAATTAGAATGCTAATTTCTAACTAACTAAAATTAGGAGAGGTGGGAAAATAATTCCAACGGTGAATATTCAAAATATGAATTGAATTATCCTTGCATCTATGATCAATTGTGGATTTCCAACCGTGGGTGTGAACTTAGACCAATGTTAGTCTTTTTATTGTTTTCATTAATTTAATTTTCATTGTTATTAATTGCGTCATTTACAATTGTTTATATACAAAAATTTCCCTATCATTGTACGAAGATAAAATATTGAATTACATATTTTTTGTGGGATCGACCCTTACTTCCACTACTACATTAATTTTAGAGGTTAATGTATTATCTTTGGGTGCCAACGACAACACACACCATATATCTCCATCCTTGTGGGTCTTAGATTCTAGCGCCTGTCATCATATGTCACCTAATCTATCATCATTTTCTATTTTCTCTCAATTTGTCTGTGTCAATTGTAACTGCTGATGACACTCCTATGCCATTAGTAGGCATTGGTTCGATTGTTACATCTTGTTTGTCTCTTCCAGATGTTTATCATATTCCTAATCTCACTTTGGATTTTTTTTTCTGTTAGTCAATTATGTGAGTCGGGATACTTTGTCTCTTTTTCTTCTTCCACTTGTTATGTGTAGGACCCGTAATCTCAGAAGCTGATTGGGTCATGCCATAGGCAAGGGGGACTCTATGTTTTGGATCAGCTTAAAGTACCGAAAGTTGCAGCTTCTAATGTGAATTTGTCATCTTTTCATTTGAGTGGTTCGTTTTCTATTTTTTATTTATAGCATTCTCGTTTGGGTCATGTCTCAGCATCTCGTTTATAGTTTTTAGCTTTTACTAGAGCATTAGGAAATTTAAAAACTCATGATATTTCTGATTGTAGTGGTTGCAAGCTGACAAAATTCTTTGTCTTACCATTTTATAGAAGTCTTTCTTTTTCTCTTGCTCCATTTGATCTTGTTCATTTCGATGTGTGGAGACCTTCCCCTATAACCACAAAAGGGGGAGTCGTGATATTATGTTTCGTTTATTAATTACTGTACTCGTTATTCTTGGGTGTAATATAAAATGTCATTCTGATTATCTTACTATTTTCAATAACTTTACATCTCTTGTAAAAACTCAACATTCGGCTGTCATAAAGTGTTTTCATCATGATTTGGAAGGAGAATACACTTCTAATGATTTTTCTAATTTGCTTGCTTCCGATGGCATTCTTCATCAAACTTTTTGTACAGATACCCCCGAACAGAATAGTGTTGCAGAAATGAAACATAGACATCTTGTTGAAACAACCCATTCTCTATTATTGTCTGCTGATGTTCCTAGTGCATTTTGGGGAGAAGTAATTCTTATTTCCGCTCATTTGATTAATAGGATTCCAACCTCACACAATTAAGGTCTATCGCCCTTGCGTGTTTTTGATTAATAGGAGAAGTTGTATGGATATGCTCTTGATTATTCTTCCTTGTGTGTTTTTGATTATACCTGTTTTGTCCTCCAACTACATGTCAAGCATAATATATTGTCTTCCCGGTCTGTTTTGTGTGTCTTTTTGGGCTATGGCATAGGTCAAAAAGGATATCGTTGTTTTCATCCAGTCGTCAAAAATTATATATCTTTCGTCATGTTGTGTTTCTTGAGCGTATTCCATTCTTTTCTATTCCTGCTAGTCCTCATAATATGACCAAGTCTGATCTTATTCGCATTGATCCTTTCACTATTGACACTAAGGAATCACCACCCGCTACTCCAGTTTTGGATAATAAATCTTGCAGGTTTTCCATTTATAGCTCAGTAGATTCTGGTACTTTGGTTCCTGATACACATGTGCCCTCCTCCTGTGGTTGTCCAATCATCTACTGAGACTGTGGTTCCTACTCCTATTCGCCAGTCTACGTAAGGTCTACTAAGCTACCAGATTTTTCTTACTCTTGTTATTCTAGCTCTTTTACTTTATTTTTAGCTTCTATTCATCGTATTTCTGAGCCATTGTCCTATAGAGAGGCTATTTGTGACCCACTTTGGTAGATTGCTATGGCTGAGAAACTTACCGCTCTGCATCAGACTCGTACTTCAGACTTGGTATCTTTATTACCAGGAAAATGCGTCATTGGTTCTCATTAGATCTACAAAATCAAAACTAAGTCCGATGGATCTATTAAAAGATACAAAGCTCAACTTGTTGCTAAGGGTTACTCTCAGGAGTATGGCATGGATTATGATGAAACCTTCGCTCTTGTTGCAAAAATGACTACTATTTGTACGCTAATTACAGTTGCTTCTGTACGTCGATGGCACATATCTTAGATGGATGTCAAAAATTCCTTTTTGAATAGTGATCTTCATGAAGAAGTTTACATGGAGCCTCCTCTTGGTAAAGTCTGCAGGCTTCAAAAAGCCCTTTATAACCTCAAACAAGCACCCCGAGCAAGGTTTGAGAAGTTTTCTACTGTGTTTACTTCACTTGGTTTTCGTCTTAGTCATCATGATTTGGTATTGTTTGTCAAATGTACTGGTGCAGATCGTATTTTTCTATCTTTATATGTTGATGATATGATTATTACTGGTGATGATGTTGATGGAATTGCATCTTTAAAGTTTGAGTTAGCTCGTTGCTTTGCAATGAAAGATTTGGGTACGCTACGTTATTTTTTGGGCATTGAGGTCGTCTCCTCTCTGAAAGGTTATATTTTATCCCAATCCAAGTATATAGTTGATATATTTGAGCATGCACGTCTTACTAATAATAAGGTTGTTGATACCCTTCTTGAGACTAATGCACGGTACTCTCCATTTGATGGCTCTCTCTTACCGGATCCTAATTTATATTGTACTATTGTTGGCATCTTGATTTATCTCAACGTCACTCATCCAGATATTGCACATACTGTTTATGTAGTTAGTCGATTTGTTACTATGCCCACTACAGCTTATTGGGTTGCTGTTCTTCGTATTCTAAGGTATCTTTAGAGCACTCAATTTCAAAGTGTTTTACTTCCGTCTACTTCATCTTTAGAGCTGCGTGCATACTCTGATGCTGATTAGGTTGGTGATCCTACAGATCCCAAGTTCACTATTGGCTTTTGTGTTTTTTTGGTGATTCTTTTATTTCTTGGAAAAGTAAGAAGCAAAATGTTGTTTCTAGATCTTCCACAGAAGCAAATTATCGTTCCATGGCTTCTACTACTTCTGAGATAGTTTGGTTATGTTGGTTGCTTGCAATATGGGTATTTCTCTTCATCACATACTCCCGTATATTGTGATAATAAGAGTGCTATTCAGATTGCATTAAATTCTTTATTTCATGAGCAGACCAAACATATTGAGATTGATTGTCACGTCGCTTGACATCATCTTCAACTTGGCACCATCACATGGCCTTTCGTTCCTTCTTCCGTGCAGATTGCCGACATGTTTACCAAGGAGAACTCCACTTCGTGTTTTCGTTTTTTATTTGGCAAACTCTCTATGCTTCTAGCAGTTGCATCATGAGTTTGAGGGGGGATGTTATATTATTTTATTATTTATTTACTTGTTTCCTATTATTAGTAGCTTTCCTATTTTCCATATTTTTCTATGGTTGGTCTATATAAACACTTTTATTATGTAATTTCATTATTCAGTTTTCATTAGAATAAGAAGCCCTAGTTCTCTTCATTTCTACATATTGCATTGTTGGACAAGCTTAGGAATTCTAGTAGTACCCTTCCCCCCATTGAAAATCCGATTGAATTGTAACTGGTAATGCCAAATAATGCAGCTTTATTTCGTAGGCAAGAGATATTAGAGGAATGTGTGCAATAGACCTACATTTTCCCATTTTTTGTTAAAAAGATTGGGGAGCGATGTTGAGTAGGATAAGTCTTTTACTTTGTTACTATATTAGAATCACAATAGACATTATATTTGACTAGGCCTTTTAGAAAGAATACTTGAAATTATGGCCATTGTTTCTTTGTTTGTATAGTTGATAACTAGGTCTAACCTCCATTCTGATTTCTTGTCTCTGTTACTCTTGAGGGTTGTGAGTTAATTAACGAAGCATGAGAGCTTTCACAATGTGAAGATGGAGGACTTGAGCTTGATTTGGTATGTTTATTTCCTGGGCAGTTAATGTTAGTATTACTTCTAGTAGGCAAAAGTTAATATATTCTCGTTGCCTTGATTTTTCACTTCTGGAAACGTATGTATGCCGAAAATCAGGGTTAATATAGACTATCAAGTTTGAAAACTATCCATCAAATGCATTTATACTTTGCACTCTACTAAAGCAATAGAGAAAAGTAGGGGAGCCCACGCAAGTGAATATTTTACTACTAGTTCTGAGACCTTCTAGTCAAATTTGTCATCTCATCTCCTCTACTAAATCGATGTCTGCCTGTGTAGAAAAGAGATGATGAGAAGTGGTTGAAACATACATTGGCGCAAGCTTCACACTTTCCTTCCACGACAATCCATTAACAATAGTTTATCACACAACTTTTATCCACCTATATCCATGTATTTTATAGGACTCACAACTTATACTCTAAAATTGTATTGTTGAACGTTGTGGAATGTGTTTTTTCAGCACATTGTAATGCTGCTGAGCAAATTCGAGTAGGATAAAAAGCATATACAACAGATGAGAGCTTGATAGAAATGTCGAACATATTAGATCCTATGTATTTGTTGAAATAAAAAACTCCAAGGCCTTGGATTATTTTTTTCTGCTTTCAATTGCCATGTTGTTGGTTACGTTAATTAGAGATAAACTAGCTCATGTTAAAAACTTGTAATTCTAGATTTTTTGTTTCTTCTATATTTCTTGTTTAATCCATGACACATTTTTCATTATTATGTGAATCTTGAAGGAGGGCCACGTATTATTACTGCTCTCGTGGCCAAGTTCGAAAGTATTGATCTTATGTCAATGAAATTACTTACAGACTTTCTCATATGTAGGGTAGATTCTATGATCATACAAATACATTAATATGTGAATAATGACGTGTAAAACACCCAAAACATATAAGCAATACTGATCATTATTTCACGTAATCGTTCAACATCTTGAAAAGTGTTAAATTTATGATTATACGTCTATGTATATGTAAGTATGTGGAGGAAGCACCTCTTTACCTGCATCCCTTCGATTGTATTAATTTAGGTTTTTGATATGTTGCTTCTAATTTGGTTGCAAGACAATTGGATTCTTTTGATCTTTTGGATAATCCGAATTGAGGTCTTTCTTTCCATCTTTTGTACTTCTGCCTTACGTTATGCCTGGTTCAACCAGCCATCTAGATACATATTGATAATTTGTTTATAGTGGTACATTCCTTTGCAAAATGTATTTTCATTTTTCTTTTCTTTTTATTCTTTTTGGACAAGTTTCTTTTGTTTTCACATTCTTACTCTAAAATTTCAACTAATTTGCTAAAATGATAATCAAATGTTTCTAATAATTTTAAGTTGACAACATAGAGAGTTCTGTTATTTAACTATGTGATAAGGTATATTTAACTCGTGTGATCAACATAGAGAGTTCTGTTTTTTTTTTGCATCATCGTGTTGATCTTCAAAATAGGAAATATCCATGAGTGACAATTTTTATTTTTTGTTATGGTTTGATCACAAAATACTATTAAATACATCATCACAAAGATGCAATGTGCATCACACGAGCCAATAAACTAGTATATAGATCAGCTTATAAAGTATATATAGAAGCCTAAGGTTCTAAAAATTTAAGGACTGTCCTGATTCGTTGCTTGAGAAAAAGTTATCTCTACCTCTAGAATAACTCATTGCATTATTTGTTAATCCAATGCTAAAGATATATAATATTAGTGATATGATATTGAACATTTCTCAATTAAACCAATCGTATAAAACGTGTTAAAAGAACAAAGATGATTGTCATTCACCTCTCTGTTTGGAGAACATGCTCATTCATTTTTAATTTTGAAGTCTTGAAATTCATACCCAACATTTAGCAAGGAAGTTCAAATAACTTCATATGGCAACAGTGTCATAAAAAATTTGTCAAAAAACTTCACATATCCGACCTTAGTATTACAATATTATATATTTCATTTTCCTTGGGGTGGAGAGAAAATCGAGGAGTTAAATGTTTCAACGGTCACTGAATTTTTTATAATGTCACATTTCACTCACTATACTTTCATTTGCACCTCATCACACACTGAACTTTACAAAGTTGCACTCATCACTTACCTACTAAATTTCGTCTACACAGTCAATCTGTATGGAAGACGGTTTTCATACTTGGCCGTTAAATAAAACAAACGTGAGAATGAATTGTCTGTGAACCAAACACGCCTATGTGAACCACGTGTGAAAAGGTTTTTGAAGAAACCTACATGGAGGAACCACAATGAGGTAAAATACTGACATTTTTTCCAGATTTCTTTTTTTCTTCTTTACCGCACGTGACATGCCTATGTGTTTGGTTAGTAAAATTGGGCAAAGAAGGCATATGTGTAAAGATTCATGGCTCGAATGCAATAAAAACAAACTAGAATTTACGTTCATTTGTTGAATGATAGTGTTAACGAAAATGAGTATGGAAGTAGTAGTATAATAGAAAGTTGTTTAAATTTTGTTCAAATAATTTATATTATGAAAAATTAAACATTGTTGTTCAAATTGGAATTTGTCTGTTTCATTTCTTGATTTCCAACGTTAAGAAAAACAAAATCTGTGGGCATATTTGATTGATTTAAGTTCGATTGCATTTTTGTACGACGAATATGGAGGATGACATAGACTTCAATGGTTCCGATGACAACATATTGTTTGATGAAGATGATATTCTGTTCGACAAAAATGTAATAGTTGGAATTGAGTTAGCTTGCGATAGAGGGCCAACCGAATGAGAACCCGATGATGTAGTAGTGGCACAAGACGAATACCAGGAGTTCGATGCTTTAGAATATTCATCATCTCAAGAATTTTTGTTCGGTATTTCATTTGACGATAAGGTTGGTTTCGACTTACAAGTTTATGACTGACACAGATATGCAAGATCCACAACTTCAGGTGGGTCAGTTGTTCAATTATGTACAAGAATTTAGGAAGTCAATTCAGACTTATGGTACAATAAATGGAAATAATGTCAATTGTAAGATGAATGACGGAAGAAGAGTTCAGGGTATATATAAATTAGAGTACCATAGAGGATATGGGCATATACGATAAATAATTCAAACATGGTTCAAGTGAAATCATATATGCCTAAACACACATGTAGTAGGGATCAGTAAAATCATCATTATAACTACATTTTCATAGTCAATAGGTACTTTGAGTAGTTCAAGGCAAACCCGGCGTGGAAAACTAAAAGTATGTAAGCAACTGTGAAGGTGGACTTTAAGATAGATATTGCTAGAAATGTCACTTGGAAGGTGATAAGATATGCAAAACAATTGATTAACGGGACTATCAAAGAACACTTTGTGGCACTGAGGCATATGCGGCTGAGGTATTGAAGACCAATCCAGGATCCACAATGATCATAACACTCACTGGGGTGTCAACATAGGTGTAGAAAAATCATTGGAGTAGACAATTGCCATCTTCGAGGTGCTTGGGGTGGTATATTGCTTACTATAAGCAGCCTAGGTTCAAATGACTGCATATATCCAATTGCTTATGCAGTTGTCCAGAAAGAGAACAACATTATGTGGAGATGGATCTAGCTAAGGATATTCAGATGAGGATTGGTTGAGAGTGGATGGTGATGCTAGATTGGTAAAAAGGCTTAAGTAATGTCATTGACGAGTTATTTCCAAAGGCACATCATAGGTTTTGTGTCTGACACATGTACACAAACTATTTTCAATAAAGGATATAAGGGAAAGACTTTAAAAGACTTAATTTGGCATGTTGCTAAGTCAACTACAATACCTGAGTACAAACAGTGGATGGAACAAATTCGCTAAGTTAGTGAAGATGCTTATAACTGGCTGGGTGAGAGGCATTCGTCTGAGTGGAGTCAATCTCACTTTAGGACACATTCAAAAAGTGATATTTTATTAAAAAACTTGTGCAAAGTCTTTAATAAGATGTTAATTGATGATAGGGAAAAGTTGATTATAACAATGCTGACCGATATGCATTTGGGGTTTATGACCAAGATTGAAAAGCGTCGAAGTAAAATGATGAAGCATGGAGGGTAATTGTGTCCGAGAATTAGAAAAATGCTTGCTAAGATTGCGATGATGTCCAATGAATGTACGTTACAATTTTTAACGTGGCCTAGATGGCAGGTGGAATGCAGGACAAGGATATATGTCATTGACTTTGAAAAATGGAAATGCACTCGTACGATGTGGGACTTGACAAGAATACCATGTAGTCACGCCGTTGCTGTTATCCAAGAGTGTAGAAATGATTCCGATGAGTATGTGGACAACAGTTACTCATTAGAAATGTTTATGAGATGTTATGGTAATTATGAATCAGATTAACGGGATATGTTGTGGCCCCATCTTAACACTTTTCCCATCATGCCACCTACATGGGCACAAAGGGAAAGAAAGCTAAAAAAAAAGGATGAGACAAGCGGATGAAGATGGAAATCTCATGTTAGGAGAAAAGGAAGGGTAGCGATGACACGCTCCTCAACATGTGGATTACATGATCACAACAAAAGATATCACTCAAATCCTAATGCACCATTTGCCTATGTACTTGATAAAATGCTTATTGCTCATTTTAAATGTAATAACATGTTATTAATTTCTTTTTCATTAATAGGATTGTTACCAAGGACATTTGGAACCAATGATACTGGAAAGTATGCATCAAGAGACATAATGAGACATTTTAGTAATTATAATATTATGTAGGCATGTGTGTAATTTTTTAATCAGATATGAATATGTGATTCATTTTCATGAACATGAAAATTGATTCATGACCTAGGGGAAGGTGCTAGTTTGAGCTAAGCACTCCAGTTCATGGTTTTCAATTCATGCCAACTCCAGGCGCCAACCAGCAATGTGTTTCTGGTGCAAGTGATGGGCCTACTACGACATTTCCTACTAATGGTGGAGCATCATTAAACACGTACATTTGGACTGAGAAAATCCAACTTCAAAACTTTGATGGTGACTCCACACATGACATTGTGAATGGGGCTTCAGGAGGTAGACCAACAAGAGCAACTTTTATGAGGCGTGCTGCGACTTATAGAAGTTGAAAGCAACAACTCGTTTTTGTGCAATGTTTGGTGTAAATATGTGCTAGTGTTTATGATGATTTTTGTGCAATGCTTTGATGTAAGTTTTGTGCAATGATTGATAATGGTTTTTCGTATATTAATTGATGTGAATATGTGCTAAGAGACCTAATTTCACCAAGTTTTTGTGCTAGTTTTTGAAGGCCGCATGAACATGTTTGCTGCTTGTATTGCTGGTAAATTTTTTGTGAAAGAAGTTTAATGTTATGTTGGTATTGCTGCCAATGTGATTTGTTTTTAATGTGCAATGTACAATGTAAAAAAATGAATATGGTATTGCTGGTGGTTTCATTGAAATGAATTAAAGTTCGGCACTTTTTTGTGAAATGAAGTAAATGTTAGTTCTTGAAGTTGCGTGATTGCATTCAATATCAGCTTTTCTTGACTTGGAATTTGCATTTACTGAATAATTTGATGAATTATAGCTGGTATTTGTGTTGGTGTATAAACCATATATGAACACGTACATGATACTAGATAAAATCGAACACACTTTAACATCATCACAACATCAAACATCAAGCGCAGTAAATTGTCTCCAGTTTAACAACACCAATAAACGTGAAAGTAAATGCATGAAAAGTCTAGTTATCATTACACAAACACGAAATTGAAATGTAGTCAACAATAGATAGAATATGTTCACGAATCCCTTCCCCTTTGTTTCCCAATGTCCTATGTGTTTCCTTTACCCTTGCAAAAGCTTATTTTGAGAAATATCTCGACGTCTTGTTGTTCGGTAATTTTAATCGCAGTCTTGAAAAACTAAAATCTTCAATTGGATAGCCCTTTTGTTTCTCTTTAACACAACGGACCGACATTCATCTTGTAATGGTTTACGTTTGTGGGGTGGGATTTTGCTCCATTCAAAAAACTGATGAGTATGTTTAATCACGAATTTTATACCAAATAAGCTTAATTAATTCCCTTATTTTCATGGTTATCCATTGAATCCGATGATGTATTCGAATATTGTTATTTCTTTCATTGTTTTGATTATGAGTAGTTAATTTTATTATTAGGGCAGACAATGTAATTTATTGAGACCCTTAGTTATTCGATTCAAGAATTTCTGAGTTTTGTTCTTCCATGTATTGATTTTATTATGAGTGCAATGCTTTGAATTATCTGGCCAATAATTTGATGATCTATTGAGTTTGTTACGAATTGAGAGGTGAGTTTGAACTTAGAACGTGTAATAAAATTCGGTAGCGAGGTATAACGTGTAGAGATACCTATACTAAGTGTTGCGGTTGTTATGAATTTCTAGTGCCCTAACTTGTTTAACTAAGGATAATTTGCATAGAGATATGAAATTGAATAAGCTCAATTAGAACTCGAGAGTGGTAAATTTAATATCGTAGGGGAATTCGACGGAACACTAAATTAGGCTAGAATCTTGAATCAGGAATGAAGGTGATAAATAAGTGAAATTGTTTTGCCCTAATACACTTACATACATGAAACTTTGATCCGTTGTGTCTGTCATTCCATCATAATTTCTATTGATTTAGTTTCCATCATTTTAGGCATTTAGTTTATTTAGAAAAATCTATTTTCACAACACTTGAAGTTCTTTATCAGTTATTTTTGTCAAATAGTAGTAAGAAAAATATATACAGTACTAAAGTATAGTCTTTGTGGGAATGATAATCCGGACTCTTAGGTCTTCTATATTACTTGTTATGATATCGTACACTTGTGATATAAAAAATGCAACAAGTTTTTGGCGCCGTTGCCGGTGACTATTTACTTTTAGTCTTGATTTTTTTTACTGTTGTTTGATTCGTTTATTATCTTTTATTTATGGAATTATTATTTCCTTCTCTATTTTAGTGTGTTTTGTTTTTATTTTTCTCTACATAAAAAACAATGGGGTGTTCATTGCATGCTCTGTGCCCAAGGTGACAAACTTGAACCGTTTGACTTGAGATAGAACGTACCTTTCGGCATAGACGCAAGGAACACAAACAAAAATAGTAACATCCAATGGCGGATGATCAGAATATTCCAATTCAAATTCAGCCAATAGGACAGGTTGCGGCCAGAGCAACTGCACCACCAAATCAGCCACAAGATCCAAGGGAAATAAATGAAGGAAATCTACCCGTTCCCATGTTCTTGACGTTTATTGCTACACCTGCGCGTTCCAATATTATGTACCCAGATTTTGGAGTTAACAATTCTCATATGAGGGCAGAATGGATAACTCTGATGAGCAACACTCTTCAATTTTATGGGTTGCCTCACGAGAACCCATATACACACATAGACAGATTTCTCCGAAATTACCAGAATTTCCATGCTCCGGGGGTCAATTAAAATACGATCAAATTGCGGCTATTTCCTTACACACTTAGAGATGCCGCATTGGAGTGGTTAGATGTGATTAAGACTAAAGTATAACGCGGTCGTTGTAGTGTAGCTTTGGGGTGTCGTATCCACGGGGAGATGGAAAGGTTGTCAAAGGTTTCAAAAAATGGATGAATTGTTCTCTTAAATGTGTAGTAAGATTCAATGTTAAAAGGTGAAATTAAAATCAGTAATTTGAAGCAGTAGAGCGTCAGAGTTCCCTCAATTAGATTGGATCAATCACATCAATTATTCATGCATTTTCTACTCAATTAGAAGTTTTTATCCTAACTTTCTAATCAGAGGATTTAGCAATACAAATCAATTTAATTCTAACATAATTCTAATGGTTAATTTTCCTATTGCAATGTTCACACTTGGTTTATCGAGATCAAATTCAAAATCAACTATATACTAAAGCATAAAGCAGTAGAGAATCACACCAATAAACTTAAATAATTAAAACTAAAACCTAAGTAATTATTTCAATCAATCCATAGAAAGTGCATGACTAATTCTATGACCAATTGAATAAAATTAAGCCAATCTTAAAATCAATTAATGACGAGGAGAATAAACCATTAAATCAATTTAATTCACAAATGTAATTCTAGAATTTAAGTTTCCTAATTCACATTCTCACATTAATTTATCGAAATTAGATTCAAAGAGCAACTATATATGTCTAACATATAGCAGTAATTAAATCACATCAATAAAGTATTTGAAATTGAAACTTAAACAAGTATTTTAATTATTCAATAGAAGAAACATGATTAAATCCATGAAAAACTGAATAAAAATTAAGTAAATCTCAAAATAATCCATAAAGAAAAGAAACACAAACCCTAGAATTGTTTAAACAATGAAAAACACGTTATATGAATGAAAGATGCTGAAATCCCCAAATTCAATTGAGTTCCTTCGTAGCTTCACCAATGAATTTAGTTCCTCGTGGAGTTTCTTGAGCCAAAAGTATGGAAGAATGGTGTAGAATGCAGAATGATGATGAATGGAATGCTTTTGGGATCTTTTTCTGTACTTTTCATGGCCCAAACATTAAACAAAACCCTACTTTGCACGACACGGTGCCTAAGCACCATGGGAGCAGTGCTAGGTTGAAATCTATTAAATTTTGGGTAAAATAGCGTCTGAGCGCTAGGTTGTAGCGCTTGGGGCGCTGTGTCGCTATTGTGAATTCTGAGTCTTATTCAGTATTTTTGTCATAACTTTCTTTGCCGATATCCGATTGAGGTGATCCAAGTTGCATTAAAAAGCTAACTCAAAGGGCTACAACGTCGATTCAGAGACCATCTTCAAATTCGATCTTTTTCCATGTCAACAATCGGTCTCAATACGAGGTTGAAAACCGGTGTGAAACTTTTCAGCTTGAAAGTTGATATTTGATAATGTTTTGGCTATCTTTCACCCCTTTCACCCCTTTGACTCATTGCTTCATCCAATTGATCTCTAAAACTCTTGAATCTTCATCACAAGGTTAGAAATCGGTTTAAATTACTTGCACTTTAGTCCTTGAATTTTCACTTTGTTCCAGTTTGGCCCTTTTTCGCTCTTTTCTTCTAATTTCCACCGTATTCATTCATTTGCAACCTAAATCAAAATATAAGTGTACTTAGAACATTTAGGCACCAATAAATTATGAAAATGCAATTATTAGTGGCTGAAAAGCGTGATAATTGCACTATTATCAAGATGCTGAACCTCGTGCAAGTATATCAACATGGGAAGATCTCACCAGGTAATTCTGCAACAAATTCTTTCCATCTGCTAAAGTAGCCAAATTGAGGCTGGAGATTCAAACCTTCTAACAATATGATGGAGAAAGCTTTCACGATGCGTGGAACAAATTCAAAGAGCTGATGCGAAAATGCCCAAATCATGAAATTCCACTTGGAGATCAGGTGTGGTACTTCTACTAGGACTCTCCCAACGTCGAAATCTCAGGTGGATTGCTCTACGAGGGGATCAATCATAGGAAAATTAGTATAAGAATCACTGGATCTATTTGAGCTAATTGTCACTACAAATTGAATGTTTTCATCAGAAAGGGTGGTACCATCGAGAGCATTTAGGATGTATGAATTGGATAGCACCGCATCGACAAATGCTCAAATTGCAGCTTTAACAGAGCAGGTGGAGTTGTTAGTGAAATTTCAAACAAAAGGAGTACATGAAGTAATAAGTGAGCCAGTATGTGAAAATTGTGGAGGTAACCATGCAACTGAGAGCTGTATGTCAGTAGGCTTTCCTGAGGAACATGTCAACTTCATTCAGAATGGTTCAAAAAATTTTAACCCATATTTACAGACTTACAATCCAAGATGGAGGCAGCACCCGAACATCAGATGGTCTAATACTTAGCCTGGGACTGCTCCAAATAATTTTCAGCATGAGAAAAAACCAAGTTTAGGGGAGATGTTCACTCAGTATATGCAAAAGACGGATAAAGAATTGATAGAAATTTTTAGAATCAACAGGCTTCAAATAAGAAGCTGAAAACACAAATCGGTCAGATAACTCAGCAATTGGCTGAACGTCCCCAAGGAACACTATCGGGAAACACAATGATAAAACCAAAGGAGCAAGTGCACTCCATAACAACTAAAAGTGGAGTACAACTACCAAAAATTCATGTGAAAAGGCCTGACAAACGAGAGAAAATAGCAGAAGGTAAAGAGACAATGGAGACAAAGAAATCTGCAACACCTACAAATGAGAATGAAGAAAAAGAAAAGCACTAGCTGCAGTTAGGGTACCAAGTCCTATCAAAGCCTATGTGCCACCGATCCCTTTTCCTCAGAAGATGCAGAAGAGAAAATTAGACAAACAATTCGCGAAGTTTGCTGAGATTTTCAAGAAACTACATATCAACATCCATTTTGCTGAAGTAATTGCTCAAATGCTAAGTTACGTGAAATTTCTGAAGGAAATCTTGGCCAATAAGAGAAAGCTGGAAGAGCATGAGACTGTATGCTTGAATGAAGTATGTAGTGCAATCCTCCTAAAGAAACTACCTCCTAAATTGAAGGATCCAGTGAGTTTTACTATACCGTGCACAATTGGTTTTACTTATTTTGAGCATTCTTTATGTAATTTAGGCGCCAGTGTTAATATGATGCCACTCTCTGTGTACATGTCTCTAGGATTGGAGGAAGCTAAGCCTACAACAATTTCCTTGCAGCTTGCTGATCGTTATAATAAAAGGCCAAAGGAGATTGTAGAAGATGTTCTTGTAAAAGTTGATAAATTCATTTTCCAGGCTGACTTCATTATATTGGATATGGAAGAGGATTCCAACATCCATTTTATCTTGGAGAGACCATTCTTGGCTACGGGGCAGGCTTTGATTGATGTTTATGATGGAAAGACGATTCTTGAACATGTGATTTTCAACATGTTCAAAGCAAAAAAATACCCATTGACTTCAGTCACTTACTTCGAGGAGGATGTTCTAGACGAACTTTTGACAAATGTACTTCATACAACATCTCCAGAAGACGAACATGATGAACAGATTGCACAACTTGAGGTAGTAAAATCAGTAGGTAATGAATGCACAGTAAGTTTGGATGAACAATCATCTAGACAGAGACATTAGCAATACGAGTCTCTTAGTTCCAATCCCACACCTCCAGTACCATCAGTGGAGAAAGCGCCGACGTTGGAACTAAAAATCTTACCAACACTTCTCCGTTATGCATATTTAGGGGACTCTTCAACATTGCCAGTAATAATTGCGAATGACATCACAACAGAAGAGGAACATAAATTATTGGGAGTACTTCGAGAGCATAAGACTGCCCTTGGATGGACTATAGCTAATATTTGAGGAATCATCCCCATCCTATGTATGCACAAAATCTTGATGGAGGAAAAGTCTAAACCATCGGTAGAGGGACAGCGCAGAGTAAACCCAACATTGAATGAAGTGGTACGAAAATAGGTGCTGAAATTGTTCGATACAGGAATTGTCTACCCCATTTCAGATAGTTCTTGGGTCAGTCTTGTACATGTGGTGCCTAAAAATGGTGGAATTACGGTGGAAAAGAATGAGAAAAACGAATTGATACCAACTCGGTTGGTAACGGGATGGAGCATCGATTACAGGAAGCTGAATAATGCCACTAGAAAGGATCACTTCCCATTGCCATTCATTAATCAGATGTTGGAAAGGTTGGCAGGACATTCTCATTACTATAATCTGGACGGGTACTCAGGGTATAATAAAATAGCAATTGGTCTAGAAGACCAAGAAAAGATAACTTTCACTTGCCCTTATGGTACGTTCGCATTTAGAAGGATGCCCTTTGGCCTATGCAACGCACACGTAACTTTTCGACGATTCATGATGGTAATGTTTTCAGACATGGTTGAAAAATACATAGAGGTATTTATGGACGACTTTTCAGTGTTTAGAGACTCATTTGATAAATGCTTGGAGCGGTTGTCACTTGTATTACAACGGTGTGAGGAGAAAAATCTGGTACTCAACTGGGAAAAGTGTCACTTTATGGTAGAAGAAGGGATAGTATTGAGACACAGGATATCATCACAAGGCATTGAAGGTGATAAGGAAAAGATTCAGGCGATTGAAAAGCTGCAGCCTCATACCTCAATTAAAGGGATTCGAAGCTTTTTGGGTCATGCAGGGTTCTACAGACGGTTCATCCAAGACTTTTCGAAGATTATAAAACCTCTATGCAATTTATTGGAGAAGGATGAACCATTCATCTTTTCTGATGAGTGTTTAAATGCTTTTAACACTCCGAAGGAAAAGTTAACATCTGCACATGTTATACTAGCACCAGATTGGGGTTTACCATTTGAACTCATGTGTGATGCTAGTGATTTTATAGTGGGAGCTGTGTTAGGTCAACGAAAAGGAAAGGTTTTGCATGTCATTTACTATGCCAGCAAAACATTGACAGATGCTCAGATCAATTACGCCACTACTGAAAAGGAAATGCTAGCAGTTGTGTTAGCCTACGACAAGTTTCGCTCGTATCTAATTGGTTCAAAGGTGATAGTTTACACAGACTATTCAGCTCTGAAGTATCTCTTTGAAAAGAAGGATGCTAACCTAGGCTAATTCGATGGGTTTTGTTGATTCAAGAATTTGACATTGAAATTCGTGATAAGAATGGAACAGAAAACCAGGTAACAGATCATTTATCGAAGTCGGAACAAGCAAAAGAGTCTGATGAGTTGGATATCAATGAAATCTTCCCGGATGAGCAGCTATTGTTGTTGGAAAATGCGCTTTGGTATACAGATATAGTTAATTATTTAGCAAGTGGGCATGTGGATCAAGACTTCACCTATCAACAAAAGAAGAAACTTTTCTATGAGGCGAGATTCTATTATTGGGAAGATCCACATCTATACAGAAGAGGGGCTGATCAGATTATTAGAAGATGTGTGCCAGAGGATGAAATGAAACCTATATTGTCTAAAGTTCATTTTTCTGCATATGGAGGTCATTTTGGGCCAACTAAAACTGTAGCAAAAGTACTTCAAAGCGGTTTCTATTGGCCTACATTGTTCAAGGATTGCCATATCTTTTGCAGGTAGTGTGCAAGTGTCAGCGAACAGATAACATATCTGCATGTCACGAGATGCCACTCAACAATATCTTGGAAGTAGAATTACTCAATGTCTGGGGTATTGATTTCATGGGACCTTTTCCATCATCCTATAACAATCGATACATTTTAGTGGCGGTGGATTTTGTTTCCAAATGGGTGGAAGCAAAAGCATTACCAACTAATGATGGAAGGGTCGTGCTAGACTTCATAAGGAAGAATATTTTCAATCGCTATGGAGCTCCTAGGGCCATTATCAGTGATGGTGGGACTCACTTCCATAATCGGTTATTCTAAGCGGTGATAACTAAGTATGGAGTTCAACATCGAATAGCCACATCTTATCATCCTCAAACAAGTGGACAAGTTGAAACATCCAACAGACAGTTGAAATGAATTCTAGAACTCATAGTGAGTGCATCCCGAAAGATTGGTCTAAAGAATTGGATGATGCCTTATGGGTATATCGTACTGCTTACAAAACACCGATTGGAATGTCTCCTTATCGAATCGTATTTGGGAAAGCCTGTCACTTACTCATGGAGTTTGAGTACATGGCTTACTGGGCATTGAAGCAACTTAATATGGACCTTGAAAAGGCAGGAAAAACAAGAATACTACAGCTTCGTGAATTAGAAGAGTTCAAGAGGGAAGCATACGAGAATGCATCTATATACAAAGAAAGGACTAAGCAGTGGCATGACAAAAATATACAACAACATATTTTCAGAATAGGGGATCATGCACTCTTGTACAATTCCAGGCTCAAGTTGTTCCCGGGAAAATTGAAATCCCGATGGTCAGGACCTCTCACAATATCCCAAGTTTTCCCATACGGGACGGTTGAATTATATCATCCAACAAAGGGTAATGTCAAGGTCAATCGGCATCGCATCAAACACTACATTGAGGACTTTCCAACCGCTAAAGAAAGTCTTGACCTATCTGTGCCAGAATAATCCTAGCTAATGACTATAACGAAACGCTTCTTGGGAGGCAACCCAAGCTCTATCCCCTCTCTTATTCATTTTTAATTTCTAGTTAGTTTCTTAATTTTGCTCATTTTTGTTTTCCTCATTAGTTTATTCGTTTCATTCTCGTTGAATTGTTGGACTTGCTAAAGATGGGAGGGAGTTACACAATCCATCCAACGGTGCTAGGGATTATACATCAAGGGGGGCTATCTTGAGGTAACTGTATCGAAAAACAAATTTGCATTTTTTTATAGTAGGCACTGTTACGTTTTAAAAAAAAATTATGTTTTTTTCAGAGGGCGCTGCCTCCTTAAAACATAACCCCTCCATTCCCTAATTTGTTTTGATATCTCTTCTCAAGAATCTCCCTCTCCCTACTCATCTCTCTATTCCCCCACGTTATTTCCCATCCCCTCTTTTCTTCTCATTGTTTCCCTTTACCACAACCCCTCCAACACATTACCATTGCATTCCTCACTCTTGGGTTTGTTGGTTACTTTCAACTTCAATCACTCTACGAACGCAAAGGTATGCTTTTTGGTTTTTCCTTGTTGTATTTGTTCCTTTTGCTAGTAGATCTTTTGGGCATTGTTTGTGGTCTGTTTACGGGTATGTTAATTTAAGCCTCATACTTGATTAATTTTGAAGTATGTGTTATGCCCCCAAGGTGTTTGATGAATGGCTCATGTGAATTGTCATGCTTACTTGGGAATTCAATCTACTCCTTATGGTTGTTGCCCTACATTTTGGAGTATGTTTGGTGATGAACTTTATAGACATAGTTGTAGACAACTCTTCTATTTATGGGAACAACACTTGCGGTCTCTATATGTTTTGATCCTCATTTGCTGAATAAATTGATGTCCTTTGCGGGACCTGTTATATCGTTGTTCTAGCTGGGTTTTTACATGCAGGTACAATGCCGCCTAAGAAACATTCTAGAGCCATTGCTTCCTCATCTTCCAGCTTCTTTGATAGGAGCAAGTTCATCAATGTTGAGGCCTCCGAGCGTTATAACACTATGGTAGTACACAGGCCATATATCCCGGAGCTAGGGTTTGAAAATCATATACGAGAACAGATTGAACAACTCCAGTAGGAGACTTTTTCCAAGTCGCCACGACCTGCCTTAATTTCTGTAGTTCGGGAATTCTATACCAATGCAAAAGAACACATGGACTTTCGAGCATTTGTAAGGGGCAAATGGATACCTTTTGATCGCACCTCCATAAATCAATTTTACAATCTCTCTGACATTGATGAGGATGACTATTCTTAAATGCAACACATGGGCATTAATCCAGACGAGGTTATTGGATTGTTGGCAAGGTCGAGAACTGCATGGAAGTGATCGAGGGATGATGTGATCAATTTTCCCACGTCGGGTATGTCACCAGAATCTGAGTGAGGTCACAAAGGAACGGGCCACCTTGAACTACGCCATTCAACGGGGGTTGTCTGTTGATGTGGGACAGATTATCCATAACAACATATTGCATACCTTGCATGGCTCAACTACTAGTGGCTTAGGGCACCCGTCTCTGATATATAAGTTATGCTTGAAGATGTCATTCACCCTAAACCAGTAATTACACGGGAGCGTGCTTGGAATTTCTTCAGTAGGACAGAGTCCCCTAGTGCACCACCACCTACATCTGTTG
Organism: Fraxinus excelsior; assembly: GCA_019097785.1. Classification (NCBI taxonomy): domain Eukaryota; kingdom Viridiplantae; phylum Streptophyta; class Magnoliopsida; order Lamiales; family Oleaceae; genus Fraxinus; species Fraxinus excelsior. The sequence continues at coordinate 161,017 of CM032644.1, read as the reverse complement.
GATAGCCATCACGATCCCGTCGATCTCAACCTACCAGTGACTCTCTCCCAGACCTTGCTTCCCAGTTGGGTATGATGCAATTGCAGTTGAATTTGATGCAACACTCGATGTATGTGTAGTTCAAGTATCAGAATGACTTCAACTCTGTCTTAGCCTCCATCTACTCTAACCACACATTCCCTCAACCGTTTCAATTGCCTATTCCTAGGCCACATTCGGCCACTACTCGAGATGCAGCCGATGATGTCGATGACAATTAATGTCTTCTCAGGTAAGTTCCCCTTCATGTTCTTCTTTTTTTAACATTGGGGATAATGTTTATCTTAAGTTTGTGGTATTTGTCGACTTATGTGTTGTGTGCGTGGCTAGTTTATTTTGTGTTTATTATGTGTTTTATGTGATTGTGTGATTGACTTGTATGCTATAAAAAAATCTACAGTTTCTTTATGAAGTTACAACTTTTGTGTGCTTGTATGAGTTAGATAGTCGTGCTTCTATGATGAATATAGCTGAGAAAATGAATTAGTTTGTGAATAATGATAAATTATGTGCTTGAGTCTTAATTTTCATTTATCCATGACAAATGTGAAGATATTGATGCATTGAAATTAGGTATAGCGTTGTACACGAACATGAGGTTCACATGCTTAGGTTATAGACGTGACCTAGAGGCTTAACCCCATATTGCATGATTCACAAAATTCCTTGACTACAACTATATTTGGAACGTTTTAACTGGTGAACGAAATGGTTTAGGATTGTGATGATTTCGTGCATGTTATAAAATTTGTGTGGAGTGTTTTGACTCTCTAATAGATGCTTGGTGATGACCGTATGCTAGGAATCTAACCCCCTCTTATTGTGTCCGAGTTTAAAAAAATAAAAAACTGCTCTAATTTAGCTCATGTCCACGCCAGCACCTTTTTTACTCGAGTGATTAAGTCTACAGGGTATTTTGTGACCTGGTACCCCTTTTGGCATTCAAAAGCAGAAGAGTTATCGACTAAAAGCTCGCTACATGGGTCAAGAAGAGAAATATGAGTGAGATTAATAAAGGTCTAACAAAAAAAGAGAATATTTTGATGTTTGTTTTCGGGGTTTTAGATAACTAGTATGTTTGAATCACTTAGTGTAAGCTAGTTTGTCGAGCACTCACTTTTGAGAGAATCATCACATGAATAGATTGTTGATATTGCTGGTTAAACGAAGCTAAATTCGAGAGGTGTAAGGACATGAAAGAATGAAACTGAGCTTATGATTACACCATTGGAAGAGCATAAAAGAAAACAAGTTTGGAGGTTTGTGAATCGCACGAGCGATGTAAGGAAAGAAATGTCCGTTTGGGATGGGAAACTGAACTAAATTGTGAATGTAGAAGACGATGTACTTTATTTTTCACACACACACCCATTTGCATGGGATAAGTGAAAATTGACTCCTGTTATGTACTTTTGAAGTCGTTCATAGATGTGATACATTGATCTCAGTCCTAAGTTTAACGACAGGCTATCTAACTAAGTTGTGTATTGTATTTTCTTTTAGTTGATTTTCTTTGTGGTGTTTGATCGAGGACTAGCAAAATGTTAAGTTTGGGGGTATTTGATGAGTGTGTTTAAGCACGAATTTATACCAAATAAGCTTAATTAATTGCCTTATTTTCATGGTTATCAAACATTTTTAATGTGTGTGTTAGTGTTTTTTTTATAAGGAATGTGATTACGTGAAAAATATGGAGGTGTGAAGCAAAACAATAAAAAATGAACAAAAAGCTAGCGCCTAAGCTTCATGGAGTAACGTCCGAGCGCTAGGAGAACAAAGGAAAAAAATTGGTAGAAAGGCAGCGCCAATGAAAAGGAAATCGAAAGGCAGGGCCTGGTCCCAAATCACTGTGCCTAGGTGCTGCACCCTAGCGCCTAGGCACTGCGCCGCCGTTCAGATTTTTTTAGTTCGTTGGCCACGAAAAGCCCATTAAGAAGACTCTTATTTGTCCAGGACTATGGGAGAAGTATAAATAGGGATGAAGAGCCACGAATTAGGGGTTCCACACCTTGCAAAATAGAAGAAAAAAAAACACAAGAAAAACATGGAATTTACAAGAAGAACTACATCAAGGAATTGGAAGCGGAAGGAAATCTTGGTGCAAGAGCTACTTCTTTTCCATCTTTTTATCCATTGAATTCGGTGAGTATTCGAATATTGTTATTTCTTTTATTGTTTTGATGATGAGTAGCTAATTTTATTATTAGGGCAGACAATGTAATTTATTGAGACTCTTAGTTATTCGATTCAAGATTTTTTGAGTTTTATTCTTTCATGTGTTGATTTTATTATGAGTGTAATGCTTTGAATTATCTCGCCAATAATTTTATGATCTATTGAGTTTGTTACAAATCGAGAGGTGAGTTTGAACTTAGAACATGTAATAAAATATGGTAGCGAGGTATAACGTGTAGAGATACCTATAATAAGTGATGCGGTTGTTATATGAATTCCTAGTGCCTTAACTCGTTTAACTAAGGATAATTCGCATAGAGATATGAGATTGAAGTAGTTGAATAGGCTCAATGAGAACTCTAGAGGAGTAAATTGAATACCGTAGGAGAATTCGACCAAACACTACATTAGGCTAGAATCTTGAATCAGGAACTAAGGTGATCAATAAGTGAAATTGTTTTGCCCTAATACACTTACATACTTGAAACTTTGATCCGTTGTGTCTATCATTCCATCATAATTTCCATTGCTTTAGTTTCCATCATTTTAGGCATTTTGTTTATTTAGAAAAATCTATTTTCACAACACTCAAAGTTCTTTATCTGTTATTTTTGTCAAATAGTAGTAGGAGAAATATATACAGTACTAAAGTATAGTTTTCGTGAGAATGATAATCCTGACTCTTAGGTCCATTATATTACTTGTTACGATATCGTACACTTGCGATATAAAAAAAAAGGCAAATAAAACCCACAATATCTAGTGCAACAAAAGAGTGACTGGCCTATGTTCTTTATCCTTTCTATTTCCATCCATTTCATGATTCATTCGGCAATATCTGGATATTGTTGCTTCTTTGTGCATACCCATGATTGGTGGCCTAGTTCTCTGCAATAGTGGCAAATTCCTTTATTCTTTCCTACGAAATATAAAATGTAATCCATCCACTGATGGCTTATAGTGTTGTAAAAACTAAACCCAGTCAGTAGGCAGCAAGCCTTATGATATAAAAAATAAAAGACTGCATGAGTGACGTTAATGGCATTGGAGCATGGTAGAATACAATCGTGAACTGGCATTAGAGAATGGTATTGAATGTCTGCACTAGTAAATTCCAAAAACCAACGAATAGCGCTTAAAATGTGAAAATTAAAGATATGGAAAACTGGAGCCATGGACAACAACGTTGGTTGCACTTAAGTATGGAAAACAAGAACCTCGACAACACTTTAGCCAGAATAACAAAATCAGTTTGCACTATAAAGCCAGTGATACAAAAATACAAAAAAGGAAATTTTTTCTGAATTACCTCCGCTTGTTCTCTCCATTCAACCGATTCAACAATGGCCCTTGCGGTGCTTCAATTTCACTGGAGTTTGATTTTGGAGATTATGGTTTAGCGGCGTTTGAAGAACTCGGCTTCGAAGCTGATGGGGATCGAGTGTTTTTGAAGAAAATAAGGTTTCCAAATCGCGACTTCGATGTTGAAATTGGATGGGGTGTGTTTGATTCATGTGACTAGACAATTCATTCTCCTGTTTAACGGCCACATATGAAAGTCGTCTTCCACTTAGGCAGACTATGATGGAGTGTAAATTTGTAAAATTTAGATGGGATGCCAAAGAAAGTACGTTACGTTGAGTGAAAGGCATAGTTATTAAAATCGGACCGGACCGAAAACCAGCAAACCAGATTGTGATCCGGTCCGATTACTATAATTGGTCGATTTAGCAAGTGAACCGATCAAAAATTGGTTGAACTGCTCAATACCATGGCTGAATCGGACGAGTTTAGATGAAATCGGAACCGATTCGAGGGTAAACCATTTTATGGCAGAGTCAAGTGCAAAATTTTTATTCAATATGCAAAGGCAGAGATTCGAACCTTGCCAATTGAAGTTAAATATCACATCTTTGACCATTATGGCAACATCTGAACTTGTGTCACATTAGTTAACTAATGCATATATATTTTATACTTACAAAAATTATTCTCCCTTGTTTTAAAAAATATTTTTTAATTAAAATTATAACCTAGAAATGATCCACTGGTTGAACCACTAACCCACCAGTTGAACAACGACCTAGTGACCCAATGATTTTTTCGGATCGATGAAGGGACCGAGTCTGATAACTATGAGTTAATTGTTTCATTGGCCACTGTACTTTACCCATCGTCACGGCCTACCCATTGAACTTTACAATGTTTCCCACTAACCATTCAACTTATATCTGTTTCACTAAAATGGCCATAAGATGGATTCCGTCCATAAACACCTTGACGTGGAAGACGAAATGCTGAGTTGTCTGTTAAAAACGGTAACCAACAAGACACGTGGGCAAAAAAGTACCCAAACATGCCCTTAGCTACAATGACTAATCTAGTTGTTAGAACGAGATGGCCAAATCCAATTTCCTCATCTTGAAACTATAGCCCTAGCCTCCAAATACAATTTCTCCAAACAATTAACTCCTCCACCTTCGAATTTTCTTCCCATGGACCTGAAATCCAAAAATCGCTATCCCCAAATCGATTTTGAACTGAAAGGGGAATCAATTTTTGCAGAAACTGGCATCCCCATTAAGTTGTTTGGAACATAGATTTTGATTTGCAAGGTTTATGGAAGGCTGCCAGAGCAATCTTAACTTGACGACTCTTACAACAGTAATTAGGAATCTTAGGTCAGTACTTGCATTCACTTAGACACGAGTTCAACTAAGGTTGAAAAGTTTACTTATATATAAATATGATTATGTAAAATAAATATTTGTTTTTCATTTACATTTTCTTGATGTTGAGGAACTGGGGAAAGAGGTACAGGTAACACACATTTCACAAAATAGCTACACGATAAGGAAGGCTATAATTAGTTTTTGTGTTCTTCTTTCTGACCAAGTGAATGCAGTTAATAGAATAGCTAATGTTGTCTAATGAATTGGAACAGTTTGAAGAGTGAATATCAATGAGTTGTGTGCATTGAACATAAGATATTTTCCATTAAGATTTCTGAGAAGCTGTTACTTATGAGACATAGGTTAATTCTTTGAATTTCTGTTGTGAATACAATAACCAATTGTAGGATGGCAGGCAGAAACAAGGGTATTTGTCATAGTTGTAGGATGCGCGGGCACACATTACCATATTTTCCTTTTCCAATCGTGTTGCTTGATTTCATTCACTGTAAAATGCAGTTCGTAAAATAAAATAGGAGCAAGTCGATTCTTCACAGGCTAGGATTTATACTTAGATGAACTTGCTGAAAAAGCTACTGATGAAAGACGTGCTACCCACTACTAAGCATCAATTAGGAGCTGGAAACGAGAATTATGATAAATAAACATTTGTGCAACTTATTCATTCTAATGAGCTGATGAGAAAGTAGTATCATATGCAGCACACAAACAAAATCAGGGAAAAAGGGTAACGGCATATATCATCCTCTCAATCCAACACTAATTTGTCACTGCCACAAATATGAAGGAAAAACTGCCAGAACTAAGTTCGATTAAACCTCAACCGAGGAAGTCATTCATTACACATATCATACTGTCAAAAGCGTTAATAGGACTAAACATTACAATTAACTACATTAAGCTTCCTTTTTTTCTTAGAAGTGTCTAATCAACCTTATCAGGCATCCTGTAAATGGAGTCATATAAGCAGCCAACAAAAAAAAAATTACCTATTTCTGACTGCTCCAAAAACAATTTTTGACTGCTTATGTATGGGTTTGGACTAATTCAAAAAATATCTGCACAAAATTATCAATTTTTGAATACTCCAAAAACAAAACACTTCAACTAGGATGTCACTGTCATAGGGATGGCAACGGTTCGGTTCGGGGTCGGTTCGGCCAAAACCATAATCGCACCACCAAATTTTTGGTCATACCATAACCGCACCATAACTATGAAAGTTGGTTCGGTTTGGCTCGGCTCGGTTCGGTTAATAACCACGAAAATAAATTATTTTTTATAAGTCCAAATTTCAATTGTCAAATTGAAAAAAAATATTATGACGAAAAGTCAATAAAAACAAAAACACAATACGAAGTCAATTTAGCAAACAACATCCAAAATGAAAATGCAAATAATATCCCAACTTCCAAATGCAAAATTCGAATTTAACAAACAATATTATAACATAGGTCAAGACTCTTACTTGCATAGGTCAATCTTCATTCTTCACCACAACTCTCTACCATTAATATCAATCCAAAGCCAATCCAGAGCACACATTAAAGCTTCTAAAGTTTTTCAGTGAAGCCAATTTCTATGTGAACTCACAAATCTATCAATTTTACTAAACGCTAACTCATTTGAGGTTTTCTTTGCCTTAGACGAAGAAAAAGTTCTTTGTAATTTTGTAACTATCAACAATAATTAAGTCAAACGAACAGAGGGCCGACACTCGATGTCGGCCATGAAGATGGATCTACAGTTCTTAGAACTCGAAATTAATCTACTTAACCTAGGAAAAATAAAAACTCTGCACGTCTTCAAAATCGAAATTGGTTAACCTAAACTTTGAAAAAGCATTCAAGTCTTTCTTCTTTGCTTGTATCATATGAGCAATTAAGCAAGTAAGAAAGGGTTAAGATATACCCTATACCTGTACTATAATTCAACAATTTATGCTAACTTATGATTTAGTTCAATATATTAAGGAAATGCAAGAATGGTTTCTTCTTCAATGCACATATTTACTAAAATTAAATTGAACAACATGTCATCACTAAAAAATCACAACTTTATGAAGTGCTTCCACTATCTTTTTAAGATTAAACAAACATCCAGCTGCAAATTAAAAGAAACAGAATTCTAATAAACTAATCATTGATTTGATGAATAGAAAATACAATTTTTAAGTGGAGAAATGTAGTCTGAAGACTGTAAACCTAAGTTTTAATTTAACGTGTAGGGTATATTGAAATTGGGCTACTTGGGCAGTTGACTAGGTTATTGAGTTAAGGTTTACCTAATGTTAATTGGGCCAGAATTTTGGAAAGCCCAATTGTCAAAATTGACCAATTAATTTTGAGAAAGAATAATGGAAAGTCCAATTGTCCAATTATTTTTTTAAACAAGTAATCGGTTTGGGGCGGGGCACCGTCGCTAAATACCATCCTGCCCCTAAATGAAGCTGTTCATTAAAATCAAAACCATAACCGCCCCATAGCACCATCGGTTCGATTTTCTTCGCCCCATTCGGTTCGGTTAACCTTGGTTTTTGGTTTTAACGGTTCGAATTTCCATCCCTACACCGTCAAAATCTTCGCATTTCTTCTTTTTCGTGCCCTGTATGCCCTTTACCACAACGATTCAGCTGCATCAATGCTTTGTAATTCATCGACCATCATTTCAAAATTAACTTCGGTTGTAGGAATGTTGACACTAGGTAAGGTGGCAACTGGACTAGATGTGAGGTCCCTAGTTTGCATTTCTCTAACTGCCATGGGAGTAGGCATGAATTAGAATTTTTGTCCTTCACCCGGGATGGTGGGTCGTTGACGATCCCCTCTTATGTGGCACTCTTTTGCTGACAATATTTTCCTATAAATCAACAAATAATTCAGATTAACTTAATGACACAAAAGACTATGTTCTTGTAAAAAAAAAAAAACCATGGTTATAACTTTACTTGCTCGTTACCTACTACATTGCCATATTCGGCCACGGGTTGTAATTATGCTTCAAACTAGTCATGTCAGAAGATAAATGAATGAGTACACATTTACATAGTTAAACATGCTTAAAAATAATGTCATGCTTACATCGGCATTAGGTGCATCGGGCTATCGTGATATCTTTTATTGTAACCGCATGTTGAACAAGTTATTTTAACTCAACTCCTTCTTCGAACGTAAGATTTTCCCTATGAATGTATGACCACATCTTCATCCGCCCCCTTTCTCCATTTGTCTACCTCTTTCCCTTTCATGGGATGGTCTACGATGGGCGATATTATATCCATGGCTTCCACATGTGGCCATAATCTCATCTCGTTAACGGGGTTTAAGATGTTCTCGTAGCATCTCATATACGTCTCGATTATAGCAGTTGTCAACGTAATCTTCAGGTTCTTTCCTACACACTCTTATGACGGACATTGCGTTCATGCATGGAATCCCAATGAGTTCCCATTCTCTACAGGCACATGTTCATTCTTGAAGATCGATAACATACGTTCCAATGCTGCAATCAACTTGCCATTTAGGCCCTCCAAATAAGTGCAGTGTGCATTCTCGAGTCTTCTCTACAATCTTGTAAAGTTTTCTCTTGATCTTAGGGTACAAATGATCAGTACATCTCATCATAATAACTCAACGCTTACGGATCCGAGTTATGAAGGTTAATTGAATAGAAGTAAGCATCATAATAATCATCTTCTCCCTATCACTTCGCAATGTCTTGTTGAACACTTTGCAAACATTATTCAAAATTATGTCGCTCTTTGCATGAACGGAGAAATGAGACCGACTCCATTCTTGTGGAGGCCTTTCCCTCAACCATTTGTATGCTTCTTCATTTAGCTACCTGATTTGCTGCATGCAATGTCATTAGTCACGAACAGTTTCCGACTTTACAGCACGCCATAGGTCATTTTTAAGAATTTTTCCCTTAAACCCGTGATTGAAGAAGTTCATGTACATATGTCGTACACAGAATCTGTGCTCAGCATCAGGAAGCAACTCATCTGTCACATTCTGTAAACCTTTTTGTCTATCCGTCATCAATGTCCAACCTCTACCATTGTCAATCCCAATATCATCTGCAAGATACTTCATAAACCATCTCCAAGTTTTCTCGTTCTCTCTTTTACCAACAGCATATGTAATCGGATAAATACAATTGTTAGCATCAAGTCCAACTGTAGTTAGCAATATTTCTCCAAAACAACCCCGTAGGTGATAGTCGTCAACTCCAACCAACTTCCTACAACCATACCTAAATCCTATTTTACAACAACTGAAACAAATGTAGATCCCATGAAACACCTATTGTTGCAATGCGATAATCACGGTAGACCCAACACTGGTTCGTAAAACCTTAGTTGCGTAAGTCCTCAAAAGCCTAAAATGGTCTTGTATAGTCCCTACCAACAACTCTTTGGCATATCTTCTCATCTTCCATGCTACATTTCGACTAATATCTGTACGAATTTTTTTTTACCATCGCCAAAATAAGTTCTGTCTTCCATTCGGGTCTGCCTTAAATTGTTCAATATACTGTTTTGTTAAAAAAACATAATTGCAATGTGTGTTAAATTGGTCGCAACTACATGTACGCTCCGCTATGTAGGTTTTCACCTGTAGTCTCTTGAAAGCATCGAATGTAGATGCCCAGATCCTCCATGTACACCCGAGGTTGCAAGTCCCTTGTACTCTTCTATCCTCATTTATCTTAAAATTCACATTATATCCATTCAGAGCACCATATACTGCCTCTTAGAACTCAATTGTAGAACTAAATAATTATCCGGCCTCAAATGTGGATTCTTCATTCCTGAATCGAAAGAAAATTCAGGAAATCAATAATCGCTCTCTTCGTCAGACGAGCATTAGGACAATAGCTCCTTCGGCGAATTATATTCCAAATCATCTACTTCAATATCAATACCTTCGGTTGGTTCGTCCTCCACTCCCCTATCACATCCATCCAACCCCGCTTCAATCCCATTTGTCACATTTCTGTCGTCCAATACATCGTCATCATCGGATGCAACGTCATTATCAGAATCTACGAAATTTGGATCATCAACATAACCTGTCACAAAATCAGAATTAAAACCTTCAAAAAAAAAAAAAAAAAAACTCATTGTCACTCCAAATGCAAAAATAAACACCTTTGCCATTTGATTTAAAGAATATAAAGTTTAATAAGTGGAATGTAAGAAATCATTCTTAAGTCACGATTGAAGTTAATGGAGAAGTGTGAGTTTTCTTATTGCCATTTGATTTCCTCAAACTGCAGCAATAACATTATGAAAAATAGCACTCATTTACATTACGAAACAAAAGCAATAACATTCTAGAGAATTTACCTTCACTTTCTTCGTCATCCATGTGCACGCTTGCAAATCGAAATCTATGTTCGAAACATCTTAATGGAGATGTCGGTTTCTGCAAAAATTGATTCCCCTTTCAGTTCGAAATCGATTTGGGGATAGAGGTTTTCAGATTTCAAGTCCATGGGAAGAGAATTTGAAAGTGAAGGAGTTAATTGTTTGGAGGAATTGTATTTGGAGGCTAGGGCTACGGTTTCAGGAGGAGGAAATTGGATTTGACCATCTCATTCTAACAAATAAATTAGTCACTATAGCTAATGGCATGTTTGGGTGATTTTTTAGCCCACATGTCTTGTTGGTTACCATTTTTATTAGACAGCTCAGCATTCCGTCTTCAATGTCAAGGTGTTTACGGACGGAATCCATCCAATGGCCATTTCAATGAAATGAAGATAAATTGAACGACTATTAGAAATCATTGTAAAGTTTAATGGGTAGGCCGTGACGATGGGTAAAGTACGGTGGCCATTGAAATAATTAACTGGATAGGATTATGCTAAGTGCGCGCTCCCCAATAGGGGACCGTCATTTGTCAATTCGGTGAAAGATTAGGAGCTTGTCTGGAGGAAATTTTAATGGAATTTTTACCGTTGCCCATCCGCTTGCAGTCGAGTTTTTTGACCAACACTCTCACAGGTGGGTCCCAGTTGACCAAGACCAAAAAGGGTCAAAAAAATTGACAAAAAGGGTCAGAAAATTGATTTTAATTTCTCTAAAAATCTCCAGACATGCCCTAGATAAATTTTTTTTTGTACAAATAGATTTTTTCCTAGATTTTTATGGTGAAAGGTGACATTATCAAAAGTTTGATTGTTGAAACATTTAACTCACAAATGGAGGCTTGGCCAATATAAATGGTGAATCCTCAAAGCCCACAAAGTCGCCAGTCGCCACTCCCTTGTATAGGAATCATCACTCATCGTTTCATATCTGCATCTTTACTGCAAAAAGAAGTTTCTGTAATAATCGGCTGTATTTACATATCAGTTTGTTTATATATATTGACACAAACACAAACACATAAAAAAAGGAAATAAATGTCGAATCGATTCGACAGCCGAAACAGGGATGAGGGACAAAATTATAGGAATTCTGCAAAACCCCAGAAGAAATTTATCCCAAAGAAAGACCCACAAAATTTTAGTCAGCTAGAAACCCTCTCAAATTCCCTCCGTGCCGCCTCTGCCCGCCCGACAACCATCCTTGGCAGTGACGGCGGTAGAAGTGGGAGTGGCGTTAATGCTGTGGCGGAGTCGATGGGCCGGGTGAGGATGGGAGAGAACGGGGACTGGGTTCCGATCAATAAAACCCCCCTCGCTGGCCGTTTCGTAAATTACTTGCCTCAGGATGAGGCCGTGGCCACGGGGCTTGGCGCCGATGAGGGTGGCTTGGATCCTTTGGAGTCACAGCGAATCGTGGACCTTTTGAATAGGGAATTGTCCAGGTTGCTGAAATTGAGCCCCAGAGAGTTCTGGAAGGAAGGTAGTTTTTCTCTAAGTTTTTATTGATTCTTGCGTTTTTTTAAATACCAATTGCTAGTTATGAGTTATGGTATATCTATTATTGACAATTGAATATATAAGAGTTCTGTTAAATGGGTTCTGAAGCTTAGCAAAACAAAAATATTGTTAGGGTACTTCGATTATTATTTTCTTGAAGAAATAAAGTGATTAATTGGATGTAATTTTTATGTGCCTATTCCTCAAAGTGATATTTTTTATGCAAACTTGGTATTGTTCCTTCGCATGAGTGGCCGTAGAATGGAAGATTTACGCAGTGGAAGCTTTGTAAAGAGTTTATAAAGTGGTGCATTGTTAAGTTCATGCTTGTCCGAAGCTCTAGAATAAGGTTATAAAGTATTATGGTACATTCGCCAGAAGATAAGTGTTGTTATTTGCGTTATGAATAATGAATGACATCCAAAAATTATAAAAGGCCTGTCTGATGTAGAATTTGAGGATAAATTTTGTGAAAATTGATTTTTTTTTGGGAGAATGTGGGGTGAAGAAGTATGAAAAAGTTACGGATCCACGTGCAAATTTTTTTTATTGAGAGAAGCTATGGTTAAAGATGAGTTTTAAAGAATACCAAACAGGGCTAAAGTGCTCTTGAGCAACAAACTAATTCTTAATATTGAGCTGTTCGGTTGGTTAGAAAGGTTAACCGTTCTACTATTTTGATTTGTTTCCCTTCTCTCAGTGGCCAGTGATGTATCATTGCATGATTTCCTCGAAAGCTTTCTAAAATTTAGAAGTAGGTGGTATGATTTCCCGTATCGTGGAGCAAGAGGAATAGTTGCTGGAGTGATTGTTGGTGAGTTTGAGTTATGTCAGCGTGTCTTCATGGTTTTGTATCGATTGTAAGTGACTATCATACCTCATTGGCTTCTTAGATTATTTTGGTTTTGGATTTGACTTTTGAGCTCACTAACAGATTGGAAATTCATTTGCTGTAGATCTTCCAATCGGGATCCTGGGGCTAAGGCTGCTGATGTTCTCAGTCCAAAGGATCATGCAGGTGTGTTGTTTTTCTTCAATCTACATTTTTTACAAAATCTATTCTACTTTCCTTCTACAACCAGTCATAAATGACGTATATCCAATTGCAAAAATTTTCAAGAATATGCACTCTTCTACACGTTATATCTTAACAGTTGTTCTATCGGTACACTTTATTTATCAATTTTATTTGTAGCCCTTTTGCAGGACAAGAAGTTACTAGATTTGCCGAAATTGTTAGATATATGTGCCATCTTTGGTCATGAAAATGAAGATCTGACTAAAACATTGGTATGTATTTGCAATCAAAGTGGCTAGCAGCTTATTTATTGATGTAATAAGTAATAACCTGTCCTCTGCCCTTCCTATTAACAGTAACTTCAATATCAATTATTTCGTTTATCTTGGAGAAATTTGCAAAGATTTAATTCAATTGTGACTACTATCTATCAATCTCTTCCCTTCCTCCCTCTCACATTACCATGTCTGGTTCTGGTTCATTGTATGTGTTGTTTGCAGCATCTAACGGTTGTTTCATGTGTTCTGATAAAGTAAAGTAGAAATGTCTTATCAGTTGAAACAATTAATAAGGTTAAATTTCTAACAGTTTTCATGCATGACTTCAAAGGATTTAAACGTGACATTTAAGCTGAAAAAATATTTCTTCTCAATGCAAATCGGATCTATGTATGTATGGATTCTAAGCAGGAAATACACTTGGTAAGGTGTCTATATGCATCACACCAGGACCCTCTGATATCCGCTCAACAAGGGTCCAATACTCTTGAAACAATCCACATTAGTTAGGTAAAAGTGGTTGTGTTAATGGTTTATGATTGCTTGTCAGATAAGAGCATATATCTAATAGATGATCTAACTTGAGTTTAACACCATATGGATTCAAAAACATATAGTGTGTAAATGGATGTAATATAATAAGAGTTATTATTGATTTGTTAAAGAGATATTGAAGGCAAAATATTTAGCCCGTGTTTGGCTAATGTTTTAGAATATTTATAAACAGCTCTAAATCACTTTTTCTCTACATAGTTGATGGGACTCACGAGTATTGCTCACTTATTTACTACTCTTTTCTATCTATTTATATATTAAACCGTTTATAATCATTTAGTTTTTATATATTATGTAAGAAATATGTTATTCTAGAAGAACGTTCAGGTCAGTGTACATCTATCTAAAAGATGCACTTGAGATTTCAAGAAAATAACCACATTTATGTTACGAAGTTAAAAGTCTAACTTGCTAACAAGCATAAAATAGACAAATGAAGTAGTAAATGGTAAGATCACAATTTAGTCATTACATAACAAAATCATAATCTATTACTTTTAGGATTTTAAGAGAAATTATCAAGAGACCCTGACCTCAGAGGATGCTCACTGCAAACTAGTAGAACCTGCACTGGCCGAAACCCTAGCAGCCCGATGGAATCTCCCAAAATCCTAACACCCATACATCAACCCACCCTCCTAACACCGGTTGGCACCAGCGAAGGTGACGGCGACACCGAGCCTCCGATCGGTGAACCCATCCATATCGGCCTCATGCCACATAAGAACCACGCACAGGCGGCGGCCCTAGGGGGAAACCCTAGCACCGCCGCCCCCGGAGTAGGCGCAGTCGACGTCGGGATCTGGACGGAGGCTACGACTTCAGGCAGCGGCACCCGATCTGGACCTCAGGTCCAGATTCAACACCATCTAGCAGCTTTTCCGGCAGACGTGCCCCACCGGCGACCTTAGCAGGTCATTTCGACGCCGGCAGGGGTGAGCGACGTCGCACGCGTCACTCCGGCGACATACTCGCCGGCGCGTGAGGGCCACACGCCGGTGCGGAAACCCTGGAGAATCAGATTTTTCGGCAAAATGTAAACAGTACAGTTAGGAGGCCGGGACTCTGGTAAAATGTGTCGTTCATGCATAATCGAAGAAAAAATTGGTCGAATGTTGTTAGTCGGCGATTTAAAGTAGAGGCAAAGGAGTTTGTGGTGTCCGTTAATGAATCAGGCACCGTTAGGATTACAGAGTGGGGTTCGAGGTTGTCGACCTCAATCTATATGGGGAGATTTGGTGCACTTTGGATGGTGAACATGGTCGACAAGTTGAGAGTGACAAGGAAGTTTGAGGAGTTTGTGTCCAAGTTCACCGAGTCACCACGAGCTTTTCTGGCACAACGCTGTGCAAACAGCCGCGGCAGATACTTGACGATAGCTCAGTACGGAGATAGGCGTTGGACGGGAGCTGTGATGATTCCGGAAGGTGTGGACAGAGTAGGCTGGGCAATATTATTACGTGTGTTCAAGGATGTGGTCGATTCATTTGTTCAGAAGGATAAGGTTAAACGATGAATGATGGAGCAAAGAAGTACACGAGGGTTGACCTATGCAGAAGTGACGGCAAACTCACAGATAACACAAAAAGGTGATCAAAAGGGGGTAGGGTGTGAGGAAATGATGCATAGGGTGAATGAATGTGATCTTTCGTTGCCTAAACCTATGGGGAGACATGCAGAAGGTTCACAGGGTGGCATATTGAACAGTGCTGACATAGGGGCCCGAGTCCAGGCGTTGAAAGACGAATTAGATGATTTAATTAGACTTGTGGGAGTTAGGTCGGAGGGGAGTTCCAAGATACTCTATTGTCGTAAGTGTGGGGTTGGTGTGGATGAGTCCCTAGCTGACGACAATCATATGGCGAGTTTAGTTCTGAAGTAGGTATCACCGAGTGTAGTTCACATGAAAGATAAGCAAGGGGTGAGTAAAACTGGTTGCATGTATCAAGCACAGACTGAAGCAGTATATTCCGAACATGACGATAGGATCGGAGTTGTGGAGTTGGTTGTAGATGAAAAATTTTCGGGGTCAGTAGATAATAGGAAGGAGACAGTCTTTAAGGAGCGAGTTGAGGCACGGGAGGCAGCTATGGTAGGGAACACATACAACAGAAGACACTCTAAGGCTGTAAGAGAAATAGAGGTGGGGACTGAAAAAACTTTGGTTTTGTGGGTGAATGGCGGCCAGGAGGAGAGAACCGTAAAGGAGGGTGCCCATGAGGAGGAGATTGAGGGATTCTCGTATGACCCTTTGGAGGGTGGTCATGTAGAGGAAACAACGGAGGTGAGTGTGGTTGAAGCTGAATCCCAACCTTCAAACTGGGTCCTTCAAAAAATGCAGGATTTTAGCAAGTTGGTTGGCGTGTCCTATGATGGCTACTAAAGTAAACTTATGCAATTATTTGAAGAGCTGGAGGCTAGTAGGGGACAGGGGATGTGTATACAAGGAGGCAAAGCTAGAAGGAAGGGCGCTCGCGAGCTTAAGCGACTTGAGTGGTCAGTTAACTACGATGCTAAGGGTGGCGAGGTAAGGAGAGGGATATTGGGAGGGGATGACGAAGCGTTAAAATGAATTCAAAACTCATCTGCTGGAATGTGAGGGGGCTCAATGAGGCTGGGAAAAGGTTAGGTATTCGAAATTTATTAAAGGGATGGAGGGCGAACCTGGTTTGTTTGCAAGAAACAAAGTTGGAATGTATTTTGAGGGCTGTGGTTAGTAGCTTATGGGGGGGACAACATGTAGGTTATCAGGTTTTGGGGTCATCGGGGGCATCAGGAGGTATGCTTATCATGTGGGATACCAGAGTTTAGGATATGGAAGATGTTAGTCTAGGGACATACTCGCTTTCGCTGGCGTTCAGGAATATTGAGGATGGTTTCAGGTGGATGTTTATAGGAGTTTATGGCCCCAATTCAGATGAGAGAAGATGGGGCTTATGTGATGAGTTGACTAGTATGATGGCTTGGTGGAATCTCCCAACGTGCATTAGGGGTGATTTTAACGTGGTGCGATTTCCTACTAAAAGGTCTAGTGGTGGAGACTTACCGGGGCTATGGAAGATTTTTCGGATTTTATTAGAGAGAATATGCTGGTGGATATGCCTATGATTAGGGGAGACTTTACCTGGTCATCTAATCGGGAGCAACCTGTCCTTATAGACCGGTTCTTGATAAGTGGAGAGTGGGAGGCTAAGTACTCAGATGTTGCTCAGAGGAGATTGGGGAGGGTGTACTCTGATCATTTTCCTATTTTGTTAGCGGGGAATACTAGGGGGAGTAGAGTAAGACCTTTTAGGTTTGAGAAGATGTGGTTAAAAGTAGAAGGTTTTAGAGAGCGAGTACAGTTTTGGTGGGCTTCTTATGAGTTTCGGGGGTCCCCCAGTTTTGTGTTGGATCATAAGTTGAGTGCTCTAAAAAGGGATTTGAAGAGGTGGAATGAGGAGGTGGTGGGTAATGTGAACTTGCGTAAAGTTCAATGTTTGTCCGACATAGAGGAGCTGGATAAGCTAGAGGAGAGGCAAGGGTTGGATAGGGAGGAGAAAGAGAGACGTGGAGTATTAAGGAAAGAACTTGTGAAACTGGTAAAGATGGAGGAGATTGCTTGGCGACAGAAATCCAGGGTCACGTGGTTGAAAGATGGAGATAAATGCACTAAGTTTTTCCATAGGGTTGCCAATTCTAACATGCGAAATAATTCTGTCACAGTGTTGGAGGTGGATGGGGTTATTTTGGAGGATCCACAGGACATTGGGACCCAAATGGTGAACTTTTATCAACATCTTTATAGGGAGCAGTATGAGTGGAGGCCAGAGTTGGAGGGATTGGAGTTTTCTACTATTACGGAGGAGGATGCTAGTTGGTTGGAGATACCGTTTGGGGAGGACGAAATTAAGGAGGTCGTGTTTAGTATGAATGATGATAAGGCTCCAGGTCCAGACGGATTCTCGTTCTCATTTTACAAGGCATGTTGGGAGGTGGTGCAACATGATATAATTGATGATTTCACTTACTTTTTTCAGCGTTGTAGGTTTTTGAGATGTTTCAATGCAACATTTATTGTGTTGATTCCTAAGAAACCGGGGGCGACTGATATTAAGGATTTCCGCCCTATTAGCTTGGTCAGCGGGGTGTACAAGATGATTGCAAAAGTTTTGGCAAATAAACTCAAGGAGGTACTAGGGAAAGTGGTGTACAAGTGTCAGAATGCTTTTGTGAAAGGCCGTCAGATTTTGGATTCTGTACTGATAGCGAATGAATGCATTGACACAAGACTGTGTATAGGGGTCCCAGGGATGCTATGCAAGCTTGATATTGAGAAGGCATATGATCACGTGAATTGGAGATTCCTTTTGTATATGCTTAGGAGATGTGGATTTGGGGATAAGTGGTGCAAGTGGATTTAGTTCTGTATCTCTACAGTTTCGTTTTCAGTTTTGGTCAATGGTACTCCTGAGGGTTACTTTCGGAATAGTAGAGGATTGAGGCAAGGAGATCCATTGTCTCCATTACTGTTCGTTATTGTAATGGAGGCCCTTAGTAAGATGCTAGAGAAAGCGAAGCGGGAGAACCTGCTTACGGGATTTACGATTGGTCAACTGCAAGTGTCTTACTTGCTGTTTGCAGATGACACCCTGATTTTTTGTGATGCAGAGGAGGAGCAAGTCAGAAATTTACGTAGGTTACTCTTATGTTTTGAAGCTGTGTCAGGATTGAAGGTTAATCTGGGGAAATTTGAGGTTATTCCAGTAGGAGAGGTCACTAATGTGGAGGAACTTGCTATTATTTTGGGTTGTAGGGTAGCGCAGCTACCTATGACATATCTCGGACTCCCCCTAGGGGCGCGGTTTAAAAGTACTCATATTTGAAATGCCATTGTGGAGAAGGTGGAAAGGAGGTTAGCGGGGTGGAAGCGTATGTATCTCTCAAAGGGTGGCCGTCCGACTCATTAAATCTACGCTTTCTAACATCCCTACTTATTTTATGTCATTGTTTCCTATTCCCGCATCAGTGGCTAACAGATTAGAGAGGATTCAGAGGGATTTTCTTTGGGCAGGTTTGGGAGAGGAGAGGAAACTTCATTTGGTGAAATGGGGAGTTGTTTGCTCTCCTATGAGGATGGGGGGTCTCAGTTTGAGGAGACTTACTTTGTTTAATAAGGCCCTACTGGGTAAATGGCTGTGTCGGTTTGGTGTGGAGAGGAAGAGTTTCTGGAGAAAAATTATTGGGGCGAAGTATGGTGTGATGGAGGGAGGATGGTGTTCGGGTGAGGGTCGAGGGTCCTACGGGGTAAGTCTTTGGAGGTATATTCGACGAGGTTGGAATGACTTTAGGAAATGCTTGACTTTTGTGGTGGGAAATGGTACTAATATTAGATTTTGGGATGATTGTTGGTGTGGAGATCTACCATTAAAGTTGAGGTTTCCTTCTTTGCACCGCATTACTTTGAGGCCTTCGGCTATGGTTAATGAAGTTGTAGTCAGCCACAATGGGAGTGACAGTTGGGATATCACTTTTCAGAGGGGTTTCCAGGATTGGGAATTGGATGATTATGCATTGTTCCTAGCGGGTTTGTATGAAACGCAAATTCGGGCAGAAAGGGAAGATTGTAGCCGATGGAGGATGGGACAAAATGGTATTTTTTCATTCCGCTCTTATTTTAGATCTTTTGCGGGTCCTGTGGAGAGTTCATTTCCTTGGAGGATGGTGTGGCATTGCAAATTACCCCCACGGGTGGCATTTTTACTGTGGACGGTAGTGAGGGGATAGGCATTAACGATGGATAATCTCCGAAAAAAAGGCTTTTATGTTACCGAGTGGTGTTACATGTGTAGGAGCGATGGGGAGACACATGATCACTTGTTTATTCACTGCGATGGAGTCCGTTGGCTGTGGAATAATATTCTGGCTTCTCAACATATAGATTGGGTGTTGCCTAGACGTATGGAGGATGTGTTGCGGGCATGGAGGAGAAAATTTCGAGATAAGGATATCAAGCTAGTTTGGAATCTTATCCCGAGTTGCATTGTTTGGTGTGTATGGAGGGAAAGGAACAACCGATGTTTTGAAGATCATACGTGCTAGAGAACAATTTAGAGAATTATTTTTTCTAACTTTGTATACTTAGTTTAACGCAGCGACTAAGAATCCTATAGAGGGGCTGCCTAACTTTATATTTTTCCTTTCTTGTCTAAAATGATGATACACTTCCTGTGTATTCTTTTTATTAATGAAATTCCATGATTATTTATAAAAAAAAAAAGAGAAATTATCATATTTGATTCCACGAAGTCCTAGACACTATAAATTTCTTCTCTTTTTTTCTTGTCAACCATTTGCAATGGTGTGTTGTCCTTTTTCTGCCTCTTCTCATTCCCATTCGTCGTAAAGCCAAGTAAAAGAAAACAAAAAATGTGTATAATGTTCTAGGCTATAAGAGAAATAGCCAAAAAGTTTGGGCCTGAGGCTGGTAATAAAAAGCCCAAAAAAGAAAAGACAAACGAGCAGCCTAAGTTTCCCTGAAGATTAACTTTAAGGCGAACCCTAAGTATGTGTAAGCTTCAAAGCTTTTAATGAAAGCCTCACGTGAGGTGGCCCTTATGCCGTAAGTCTTGGACAACTTTCTAAAACAATGGATGCCAGTGGTCATACTATATTATTTTCCTAATGTAAACTTCATACAGAAGCCCCTAACACCAAGGTTGTCAAATCTGTTACAATGAGCAACACAAACTTCAAACACAGTCCAGTAGTGATGGAGAAAGGGAGACAGAAAGAGAAATAGACAGAAAAGAGTAGGAGGGGCAAGTTTCAATAATATCTCTACTCAATTCTGAAGTCTGGAAAATTTGAAACCCGTATTCTTACTGGTGCTTAAAATTCAAGTAAATAAGGAAGGCTACTGAACTAACAAAATGGAAATTACCTAATTCAATGCTAGTAGAGAAATCGATCAAATAAATCACAATTTATTCAATATTTGTCCTTCCTAGAATAAGTGTGTATCTACGCAAGTTTCCATTGCCATCAAGTCACATGCCCCATCAGGATGTCATTTTCAAAAAGGCTGGGTGGTACTGGTGGCTGCACATTGACACTGTTGGAAATGGGGGATGTTGGTTGCAACATTGTGCTGGGATGGAGATCTCATGATGGTTTGGGGATGGATTCAGCAGAATATCATTGGTGGGGGAATATTATTTCCAAAAGGCTGGGTTGTAATGGTGGTTGCACAATGACTGTCGGAAATGGGGATGATGTGCTACAGCGTGTTTGGATGGAGATATTATTTTCTGTTTGGAGAGGGATCCAGCAGGATATTGGTGGTGGGCATGTTACATCACTTGGTTTTTAACCACCTAATAATTTTTTCCCCAAGTTGATATTGGCTCTCAATTCCTTGCATTAAGGTCATCAAAATACATATTGAAAATAGGATACGCCAATCCAATTGCATATACAATTAAGGCAATATTTTCTCATGTGGAATCACCTAAACAGGAAAAGCAATTCAAACTCTTCCTTTCCTTTGTATGGTTGATAGGTGACATCAAAGGTGGAAAAATAAATCCTACTGAAAGCTCTATCCAAAAATTGTCTTCCCTAATCTCCTTTTAATAAGGAAATAATGTACTTTGACCACTCAGAGTCATAATTTTTCCTTTCCCACCACTACCAGCACTACTGCTGGTCTACACCTCTCTCTTATGTTGTTACTTATTTTCCAGGTCGTGAATGCGATGAAGGCACAAACCGGTGTCCAAGATGATTTGCCCATAGTAGCATCTCGTTTCTTAAATGTTGTCCAGACTATGTATCAGCGATGCGGCTCATCTTTGGAGGTGTAGTAATCTTCTTTCTTTCAATTCTAATTTGTGTTGCTTTATACAATTTGAGATTTTACGAAAATAATTTACATTGAATCTCATTGTGTACTTTTAGGTCAATGCTCATTCTTCTAAGGGGGGTGTATGCAAAGTATATGATATCAATTTCAAAACCCAAATAAGCTAAATAGCTAATGCCTATGAAATTGCATCCCAAAAAGCGCATTTACAATAAAAGAAATAAATGAAGGGACAAAAACAACCTTGTCTTAGATATTAACATCGCATATTCAACACCATTGACTGTTAGATGTAGTTGCAGGAAGTAGCCATTCTATATGGATCCATCTATATATTGCTTTAATGCTTAATACCTCTTGCATGGAATCTGCATTTCACAGGAGCTCACATAGATTTTTAATTGTTATTTTGGAACGGTCTAAATCTCTTGCTTTTTTCATATGCAATTGACAGCAACATTGTGCCTGAAACCTATCTTTAACTTGTCTGATTCCAGTTCCCAGAAATTTTAACAGTAAACTCCCAATCTTTATAGTGAACTATCAAAAAGTTACAATATTCAGCATCGATACTGGGAATCACGCTTCTGCTTAGAAATATGGTGTTCAAACATCAGCTAATCTTGCTATAACAATTCTCATCCAGCTAATATACCACCAGAATTTCCAAGCTAATTTATGTAGGAAAATGCAATGTCATAATACCTAAAACAGAATCAAGAAGAACTTTGTTTGCTGGATAAAAAACCAGATCTTTAGGTGGATTTTCTGTGTTCTAGTCAATCAATTTTTTTTTTCTTGCATAAAAAGAAACCCTTGCATTGTCTCGTAGCTTAAGTATTTTTCTTTATTTGGAGGACGGTACCGTGGCACATTTGTGTCCCAAATAAGCTGAGGGATAATTTAGAATTTCAAGTTTTAAGCAACAATTTGGTATATTAATATTCTCAGGACTATTTTTGCTAAGATTATTTGGATAATCTATAATTTGTTTAACGACGTTCTTGTGGATAAGTGATGAAATCTATTGAGGAAGATTAATGTTGATTCTAGTGATTTATTGAGGGAGATTAATGTTGATTCTAGTTTCTATAGATAGAATATTATGATTGCTAGAGATTGTAGGAGATTTATTTGTTTCCTTTTTATGTATTCCTTTGTAATATAAAAGGGCTTATTCATTGTACATAGAAGTAAGGAAAATTAATATAAAATATTTCCCTAGTCTCGTTTCATCTTCTACATGGTATCAGAGCGAGGTTGATGACAGACACTACAACCAATAACATGGGCTCAATGACATCAGAGTCCGTTAATAGCGACGCAGAAATCACCTCTGCTGTGAGTGGAGGAATTGAAAATTCCTCATTCCAACTCATGATAGAAAAAATAGATGAGAAGAACTACAGAGAATGGGCACGGTCAATCAAACTAATAGTGGATGGAAAAGGGAAACTTGGGTACCTCACAGGTGAGACGAAGATGCCGCCCTCAACCGACACCGTTCTCCTTCGAAAATGGCAATCAAAGAACTCCATGGTGACTGCATGGCTCATCAATTCCATGAAACCAGCAATTGGAAAAACTTACCTATTCTTGCCCACCACGAAGGATGTTTGGGAAGCAGTGAGAGAGATGTACTCTGACGTTGAAATTTTTCCCAAATTTTTTAAATTAAATCTAGGCTGTGGCAAATCAAGCAGGGAGAACGTGAGGTGTTTGAGTATTATCTTGAGATGACGGCATTATGGCAAGAATTAGACTCAAATTCTGAAGAAAAATGGAAGTGTCTAGAGGACAGCGTGTACTACAGGAAGAAATTGGAGAACGAAAGGGTTTTCGAATTCTTGGCTGGGCTTAATCGTGAACTGGACGATGTTCGAGGCAGGATACTCAGTCAAAAGCCCTTACCGTCACCGTGAGAAGTCAAGAGAGAAGAAAACCGTCGGAAAGTGATGCTGAACGGGACTGGTGCGACTGCTGGGATTGGTTTCACGGATCGCAGGTTTGGCTCCTGAGGTTCAACGCCTCGAGACTGCCCTCACTTCATTCTGTGGTCGGCAAACCCGAACAACTGACATACATGCATGTTATAAGTAGGATATAAGAGAGAATACCTGCATATGATCATATATCATTAGTGCGCCAATGGTAAGATAGGCCTCGCGCCTAGTTGTTAGCGTGCTTGCCGTGCCGAATGGGGAGCTAAGCATTCTCACTGCGTGACATTCTCCTTCATTCGAATTCGCTTACGTCCTCGTAGCGAGAAGAGAGTTTCTCATCCACACGCATCTGTCTCGTTGCAAGGATAACAACGGCACCACTCCAAATGGACAGGCCTCCAAACCTGCAGTAACTCGTACTTGCCGCCTTCGACACCAACCTTCACCCTCTGCTCCTCTGAGCATTGGTTTCTTGAATGGACGGCCTTCAAACCGCAGCACCTCAACGCATGTCGAATTGTGCCCTGCATGGTGCGCTTTTCGAAAACTCCTTGAAATGCACCTTGGCAATTGCGCAACGCTGCCCTCTTCATCCTTCTTGCCCACAGCTTCGTCGTGTCCCGCCAGCTTGCCGACAAGCCCAAAATCTTTTCTCCGCAAGAACACACGACATTGTCCAATAACAATACCGCATGCTCGAGTGGTTCCGTTCTGATACCAACTTTCACGGATCGCAGGTTTGGCTCCCGAGGTTCAACGCCTCGAGACTGCCCTCACCTCATTCTGTGGCCGGCAAGCCCGAACAACTGGCATACACGCATGCTATGAGTAGGATATAAAGGAGAATACATGTATATGATCATATATCATTAGTGCACCAATGGTAAGTTAGGCCTCGCGTCTAGCTGTTAGCGTTCTTGCCGTGCCGAATGGGGAGCTAAGCATTCTCACTACATGACATTTGGGCTCGACGCCTCTGGCCTAAGCGTGATGGGGAATGGGCCCTCTCAGAATATTAAAGATGGGCCAACTTATTTGCACAAAGAGGGCAAAATTAATGATGGGTCCGATTACTCTAATATTGGGCCTCGAGTAGTGGGCTTTTATTCAAAAAGGTCAACTAGCGGGTCAAACTTAAACCTTAGTGTGAACACTGCCAGAAAACGGGACATAAGGAAGACACGTGTTGGGATCTACATGGAAAACCAGCAAATTGGAAACCGAGGCAAAGTAGTAGAAATCGGGGATACCAAGCATCTATTGAGCATTCAACAGGAAAATCCAAAGAGTCCGGTGGGGCATTTAACTTGGAGCAAATGTTACAACTATAAAAAATGTTTTCTAGCCTCCAACCGTCAACTCAGGCTACTAATTATAATCCCTTGGGCTCTTAAGCTCACAAAGGTAACTTTTTGAAAGCTTTGAAATCTACTACTCAATCCAAAACACCCTGGATCATTTGACTCGAGAGCGTCTGATCACATGATTGATTCCTACCACCTATTCTCTTCATATACAATGTGTGCCGGTAATCTTAAGGTTAAAATTGCCGATGGTTCCCTATCGACTGTTGCAGGAAAAGGGAGTATCCAAATCTTTAATTCTATAACTTTAGAACCAGTCCTTCATGTTCCAAATTTATCGTGCAATTTACTATCTATAAGTCAGCTAACAAAAACTTCCAATTGCTCAGCTAAATTTTTCCCATCTCAATGTATATTTCAGGACCAATCATCGGGGAAGACGATTGACAGTACTAAGGAAAGTGAAGGGCTCTACTACTTTGATGAGGCTGATGTGAGTAACCAGTGTCAATTTAAAATTTGTGATTCTGCGTCTATTTCTAGAGATAGTGAAATTATGTTATGGCATTTTAGGATGGGTCACCCGAACTTCAACTACTTGAAACGTGTACTTCCCTCTATTTTCATGAATAAAATGCAAGTTCATTTTCAATGCGAAATCTGTAAGTTGGCAAAACATCAACGAACGTCATTTCCAAAATCCATACACAAACCATCGAAACCATTTACAACTATTCACAGTGATGTGTGGGGTCCCTCACGAGTCTCAAACCGTACTCACGCAAAATGGTTTGTTACTTTTATTGATGACCACACTCGCCTTTGTTGGGTATACCTACTCAAAGATAAATCTGATGTCTGTTCCGTGTTCATCAAATTCCATTCCATGATCCAAACACAATTCCAAACACAAATTCAAATCTTACATACTGATAATGGCACATAATATTTTAACACTATCATGGGTAACTACCTTCAAACACGGAATAATCCATCAAAGCCCCTGCGTTGATACTCAAAAAAATAGGATTGTTGAACGAAAAAATAGACGTCTTCTAGAGGTTGCCGTGCCTTATTGTTTACTATGAACATGCCTAAGACTTTTTGGGGGGACAATATCCTTACATCCGCATATTTAATCAATCGAATGCCCAGTCGTGTCCTAAATTTTGAGACCCCACTCCAGACACTTCAGAAATATTTCCCAACGTCCCGACTCAGCTCGAATATATCCCTCAAGGTGTTTGGATGCACTGCATTTGTGCATATTCACTCTCATCACAAAAGTAAACTTGATCCCCGAGCTATTAAAAGCATCATGATTGGATACTCTCATACACAAAAAGGCTACAAATGCTACGACACTTCCACGAAAAAGACCTTTGTAAGTCTTGACGTTACTTTATTCGAGAATACTCCTTACTTTCAAAAAACCTATCTTCAGGGGGAGAATGTTCATGAAGATCGGTTCTTTGACTTTAGCCTCTCCTCCCCTGTACCTATCTCACCATCCGAATATAGTATACCAATGTCATTAACATAAGGGAACTTGAATCCATGGGGAGATGCGGAGAAACAAAATGATAAGGAGATACTGGTTTACTCAAGAAAACCGAAATCAAAGAACATAGAGAATCTCACCTCTAAAGCACCAATAGAGTCAGAACCGATGGTAGCTCCTGAACCTCAGAAAGTATTAGAGGTACCTGATACAGAATTACCTATTGCTCTCAGAAAACAAACACGGTCATGTACTCTCAACCCTATTTCAAAATTTATGTCCTACAATACTTTATCTACAAACTTTCGTACTTTTACTACCCATCTTGATAGTACTGTGATCTCAAGAACAATTAGGAAGCCTTGGGAATTCCAAAATAGAGAGAAGCAGTCTTGGAAGAAATGCAAACACTAGAAAAAAATGAAACTGGATTTACTAAAAGGAAAGAAACCTATTGGATGCAAATGGGTCTTCAATTTGAAATGCAAAGCTGATGCAACAATTGAACGGTATAAAGCCCTGTTGGTAGCAAAATGATACACACAAACTTACGGCATTGACTATACAGAAACATTTGCTCTAGTGGCAAAACTGAATACAATTCGAGTCCTATCGTTAGCAGCAAATTTGGATTGGTCACTTCAACAACTAGATATCAAGAATGCATTCTTGAATGGAAAGTTAGATGAAGTATACATGACATTATCACTAGACTTTTGCAGAAAAAGTGAAACAAATCGGGTATGTAGACTGAAAAAATCTTTATATGGACTTAAATAGTCACCAAGAGCGTGGTTCGACAGATTTGCAAAAGTGTTGAGAAATCAGGGATATCATCAAGGACAATCAGATCACGCCATGTTCCTTCGACTGTGTGAAAATGGTACTAAAGTTATTCTAATCGTATATGTTGATGACATCATCATAACTGGTGACAATATAGTGGAAATGGAAAGATTAAAGAAAAGTCTTGCCACTGAGTTTGAAGTAAAAGATTTGGGATCGCTGTGATATTTCTTGGGAATAGAAGTAGCCAGATCTCGAAAAGGCATCAGTGTATCACAACGAAAGTATGTACTTGATCTTCTATCTGAAACCGGCATGCTCAGATGTAAACCAAGTGATACACCAGTGGATGTGGGAAAGAAAGTTGAAGATGGAGGAAAAGCAATAAAAATTGACAGCTGTCAGAGACTGGTTGGAAAACTAATCTATCTGTCACATACCAGACCTGACATCTCATTTGCAGTTAGCTTGGTAAGTCAACACATGCATTCTCCAAATGAATGTCACCTAGAAGCAGTCTATAAGATTCTTAGATATCTCAAGGGGTCCGCAGGAAAGGGGCTGCTCTTCAAAAAGGGTGAAAGGAAAGAAGTAGAAGTTTTCACAGATGCAGATTGGGCAAGTTCGATAGAAGATAGAAGGTCTACTACTAGCTATTGTACCTTTGTATGAGAAAACTTAGTAACATAAAGAAGAAACAGAATGTAGTAGCCATGAGTAGTGCAGAAGCCGAATTCAGAGTTGCTGCACAAGGAATATGTGAGGGTCTGTGGCTGAAAAAGCTTCTGGAAGAACTACATGTCACTATAAAGTTACCAATCAAGCTCTCCAGTGATAATAAAGCAGCAATCAACATCTCCCTTAATCCAGTTCAACATGACCGAACTAAACATGTAGAAGTGGATAGATATTTTATTAAAGAAAAGGTTGAGGAAGGAACTATTTGCATAATTTATGTTCCTACACAAGCACATATTGCAGATGTCTTCACCAAATGACTACCCAGACAGAAGTTCGATGAGTTTATTTTCAAGTTGGATATGACTAATATCTATGATCCATCTTGAGGGGGAGTGATGAAATTTACGATTTATTGAGGGAGATTAATGTTGATTCTAGTTTCTATAGATAGAATATTATGATTGCTAGAGATTGTAGGAGATTTATTTGTTTCCTTTTTATTCTTTTCTTTTTTTATGTATTCCTTTGTACTATAAAAGGGCTTGTTCATTGTACATAGAAGTAAGGAAAATTAATATAAAATATTTCCCTAGTCTCGTTCTCATCTTCTACAATAAGTTTAACATAATGTCAGAGATTTAGAAAATGATAGAACTATTAAAGAGCATTTGCTTGTTTCATTTGGATGTACAATTTCAAGGTAGAGTACTTATACCATGAGTGTCCTAGAAGTAATTGCTGTTATCTCTTGGTTTTGCATGTTTGACTGACTGAAAGTTGCTTAAGTCTTCTATGGAACTGGAGAATTTTCAGTAATTTAAATCATTATGCAGTCTTAAACTTTATGCAGAATATTGAGCTACTGCCCAAGGGTTTCTGAATTGTATGCACATAAATATTTTATTTGTGGTTTATGACTTGTGAACAGGTTTTACTTAGCTCTGGTGGTGGGAAAGACCTAGGATCAAATCACCTTCATTCTGACTATCTGGAGGTATTTATCAGATTATTTGGCAACTTTTCCATAGTATCTTCTCCCCTTCCCCCAAAAACAAAAAAAGAAATCTTCCTTCAATTGAAAAATCTTGTATCATCCATACTGATTATGAAAATACATTTCTTTTCTCCCAATATATTATGAAAATCTTTCCACATAAAGTCCAGGGAAGACAGTTTTTCAACATTATACATTGAAATGTTTATTGTAACACATTTTTAACTAAACTAAGTTTGGCTTCTTTGACACATTGGAAAATAGATTTATATTATGACTATCTTGACCATTGAACTTTGTTGCATTATGCATTTCTGGTCTGTTTTAGATGTGTTTCATAGATGCTCTAGTTCATTTCTGTTGTGATTTGTCCTCAATTTTAATCATTACAGGTTATGGACTTCGTAAATGATGCAGTTGTATCAATGGATTCTTTTGTTACTGCATACAAACCTGCAGCCATCTTCTTCACCTCTCCGGTTGAAATGAGGTATTGAACTTGCTACTGGAAGTTTGAGACTTTCTTTCATATATGTAGAGAAACTTTATCATCATTGTAGGAATTAGGGATGGACATTGGATCCACTCAGACCGTACTGGCCAATTCAGTTCCATGGAAAAAAAAAATGCAGAGTTTGGTTATTAAAACATCCTCCAAGTGTTAAGCAAAGATCTGAACACTAGGACTGGTTCTTTTTTCTTTAGCTCTTCTTTGCAAGCTCCATCTTCCTCATTTCTTACTTCACGTTTAACCAGATACAATATAGGTATTTTCTCAGATATTTCATCTCCTAATTCTTGAATATATTTTTCTGTTTTATGGGTTTTGCTGAATTAAAATATGGGCAGTTACGTAGGTGAGGATTGCAGAGAGGAGGAGGTTCACATGGAACATAAAAATAAAGAAGACAATTTCTCCTGTTTTAGGACCAAACTAGAACTAACCCCAAACTAGAACCAGTTAGTTCTAGTTCGGTAATTAGCTCCATGTGAAGAATACCTGTATTAAACGGGTATGTTCCAGTGAACAGGACTGTGCCCGCTCACCCCCCTCCCCTAGTAAGAATTGAGAAAGTGTGCCTTTTCCCCTCATGCTCATATTTCTTCCTGAGACGACATCTAATGAAGTTTGCCATCATAGTTTACATTTGTATCAATTAAAATGACAAAACAAATAAATATTGATGATGACTGCATGATGTAGGACAATTGGCGTTAGAGTTTGAAGAAGAATTAGACTGAAAATTGGCTAAAAGAGTTGTTCCGAAGAAACGGGCACAACTTTTTGCACCGGTGTCGGATTTTCTATTATAATATGTTTTCGGAAATGTTTCTCAGCGCTCCATACCGTCCTAAACCAGGTTACCCCAGTTGACATCGTTTTCGGCCTCAAATTCGCATTTTAAGGCGTGCTACCGGCCAGTCAAAGTTTTAGCGTTATTTTTTATTTTTCCGTTTTTAGTTGCTTTGATTTAGTGGATGTCTATTTTGGTTTTTTTGCTTAAATTAAGGTTTCCAGAGACTATTTAAAGGCTCTTTTATTTTCTAAATAAACACATTGAATTTTGGAGGCTATTATTTTCTTGTGAATTACAATTTTCTCTCGTTTGGGTTTATAGTTGTAAACTTAGAACTTCCGTTTTGCGTCAAGTTCTATTAGAGTGAAGGATTTGCCTTGTTCGATGGCCAACAACGAAGCCGAAAGAGTGAACCCACGCGACGCTGGTCGAAGGAAGCCGATGCCGATTTATAGGCAGCGACAAACGATGGAAAGGTTGGAGGCCATGCTACAACAACTGTTGGGGCGGCAACCTAATCTCAACATCCTTGTTGTCAACGCTCTCGCCCCTGCCAACAGAGATGGAGTCGAGGGAGTTGCCCTTGTTCGCCTTGGAGGTGGGCGCCCACCTAGGGCAGCGAGACGTGCAGTTTGAGGATTTCAGTGATGAAGAATTTGAGGATGACTTTGCGGGTTACCCAAGGAATCATCAACAAAATCGAAATCAACTTGACTATATAATCCGCATAGACGTATTGTTGTTCTATGGAAAATTGCAGATTGAAGAGTGCCTGGATTGGATTTCGGAAGTTGAGAGATTCTTCGAATTTACTGAGGTCCCAAAAGAACGACGGGTAGTAAAACTGGTATCGTATAAGTTGAGAAGCGAGGCTACTGTCTGGTGGGAGGAGGTATGGATGGATAGGCGACGTCAAGGTAAAACTCCTGTATGATCCTGGAGGCGAATGAAACAACTTATGATGAATATGTTTTAACCTCCAGATTATGAGCAATTTATTTTCCAAAGTTATCAGAATTGTGTGCAGGGTAACAAGACTGTTGCAGATTATACTGAAGAGCAGTCTAGGCTGTTAGTTCATAACAACCTAAATGAGGTTGAGGGACAACGAGTTTCCAGATATTTGGGAGGATTAAGGTTGACCATTCGAGACAAGATTGGGCTACAAGTGGTTTGGATAGTGGATGAGGCGCATAACATGGCCTTGAAGGCATAGATGATGGAGAAAACACCCAATCGTTTCTCGAACTATAAGGACATGGGGGAGTTATCTTATACAATGATGAACAGGGGCAGATTCTCACCGAGCGATGAACACAATCAGTCTAAAAATGCTGCAGATCAGATCCAAAAGGGTACGGTTCCTGGTCATAACCATACAAAGACACGTCCCACAACAATAGCTGCGAAGGAAGCCCAGCGGGCGCCAAATCCATATGCTAAATCAGATGGTTTGAAGTGTTATAGATGCAGTCAACCAAGCCATCGTTCGAATGAGTGTCCGGCCAAGAGACTAGAGAATTTCGTGGATGCTGGAGAGGATGACGAGGATCGGTATGTTAAGGGGGGAGACATCATGGACGAACTGTTGGATGGAGCTGAAATTGCTGAGGAACAGGAAGAGCGTGTGAACTGTGTAATTCAGCGGGTCATGTGTTCAACGAAATTGGAGGATTCTTCACAAAGAAACAATATTTTTTAAGGCTTGCTGCAGTGTTCAGGGGAAGGTCTGTGATTTAATTGTTGACAGTGGAAGTTGTGAGAACTTTGTTTCCAAAAGGCTGGTGGAACACCTGAAGCTGCGGGTTGACAAACATCCGAAGCCCTATGTGATTGGGTGGATTCAAAAGGGGCCTAAGGTGAACGTGAGGTTTGAAAAGTTCCTATTTCAATCGGGCAGCACTACCGAGATAAGGTGGTCCGCGATGTAGTCGACATGGATGCTAGTCATGTCTTATTGGGACGTCCATGGTAGTTTGACGTGGATGTGACCTATAGGGGGCACGATAATGTTTATGTTTTCAATTGGGAAGATAGGAAGATCGCAATGGTTCTAAAATGGAGTTCAGTTGGTGTCTCAACTAAGGATACGGCTGGAGAACAGTCCTTACTCTCCTTAGTCGCTTCCATAACGGATTTGGGATTGGGGGTTAAGGAAGCACACGAGATACACGAGGTACATGTTGTGGTTGTGCGAGCTCTAGTGATAGAAGAGAAAATAGAGCAGAGATATGTGGTACCCGAAAAAGTGCAATCTCTTTTGGCTGAATTCAGTGAATTGGTGTCCGAAGATTTACCAAATGACCTTCCGCCTTTGAGAGACAATTAGCAACATATTGATTTGGTTCCAGGAGCAAGCCTACCAAATTTACCACACTATCGGATGAGTCCCAAAGAGAATCAGATTTTACAGGAAAGGTGGAGTTAATGAAGGAATTTATTCGAGAAAGCATGAGTCCGTGTGCTGTTCTCGCGTTACTAGTTCCAAAGAAAGATGGAAGTTGGAGGATGTACGTTGATAGTCGCGCGATCAACAAGATAACTGCCAGATACAGCTTTCCAATTCCGAGATTGGACGACATGCTAGATATGTTGGAGGGTTCAAAATCGATCTGTGAAGTGGCTTCCATCAGATTCGGGTCAAACCTGGTGATAAATGAAAGACGACTTTCAAAACGAAGGATGGACTCTATGAGTAGTTGATTATGCCTTTCAGGCTATCCAACGCACCTAGGGCCTTTCATTGGGAAATATGTAGTTATTTATTTTGACGACAAACTGATTTACAGTCGGAGTGAGAGGGATCGTATGGAACATTTTCGAGTTGTGTTAGAAGTGTTGTCCGAGAACAAGCTGTTTATCAATTTTAAAAAGTGCACTTGGATGACAAGGCGATTGTTATTCCTGGGGTATGTTGTTAGTTCGGAGGTATATTGGTTGACGAAGAAAAGGTGAGAGCTATTCGTGATTTGCCTACACCAAAGACAGTAGGAGAGGAGAGGAGTTTCCATAGGTTGGCGATGTTTTATCGTTGATTTATTAGAGATTTCAGCAATATTGTGGCTCCCATTACAGAGTGTCTCAAGAAGGGAAAATTTCAATGGGGGGAAGCAGTCGACATAGCTTTTGCAATCATCAAAGAAAAATTGTGTACTACTATTCTTGCCTTACCCAATTTTGAAAAATTATTCGAAGTAGAGTGTTTTGTTAGTGGAATTGGGATTGGAGCAGTTTTGTCACAAGAGAAGAAACCAGTAGCGTTTTTCAGTGAAAAGCTTAGTGATGCATGACGGAAGTGGAGTACCTATAACCAAGAGTTTTATGCTATCGTTCGTGCTCTAAAACATTGGGAACATTATCAAATTCAATGAGAATTCATCCTTTACATTGATCACCAAGCTTTGAAGTATCTAAACAGCCAGAGGAGTTTAAGTAATATGCATGCTCGGTGGTCAACCTATTTGCAGAAGTTTCCTTTTGTTCTGAAACACAAATTCGGTGTTCTGAATAAGGTGGCAGATGCTTTGAGTCGGCGTGCAAGTTTGCTGGTGACTATGCAACAAGAGGTTATTGGGTCTGAGTTTTTGGAAGAATTGTATTCTGATGAAGATTTCGTCGAGGTGTGGGGAAAATGTATTCTGAAACAAACGGAAGGAGGGTTTCATGTGGTCGATGACTACCTGTTCCATGGCAATCAATTATGCATTCCGCAGAGCTCTTTGAGGGAGAAACTGATTCAAGAGTTACATGGTGGAGGTTTAGGTGGTCACTTGGGGCGTGACAAAACTATCAGTGAGGTAGCCGAGCGGTATTACTGGCCTCAGTTAAAACGCAACGTGGGAAACTTTGTTCGCAAGTGTTATGTTTGTCAGACTTCTAAGAGACAAGCGTAGAATACAAGTTTCTACATGCCTCTACCTGTACCGAATGGCATATGGGAGGATTTGTCAATGGATTTTGTTTTGGGACTTCCATGAACTCAGCGTGGAGTCGACTCTGTGTTTGTGGTGGTTGACAGGTTCTCCAAGATGGGGCATTTTATTCCTTGTCGGAAGACTTCTGATGCATCTCATGTGGCTCGACTATTCTTTCGTGAGGTGGTTCGTTTACATGGAGTCCCACAATCTATCACTTCTGACAGGGATTCGAAGTTCCTTATCCATTTTTGGATTACATTGTGGCGACGGATGGACACTACTCTCAAGTTCAGTAGCACTGCACACCCGCAGACTGACGGTCAGACTGAGAATTTGAACACAACATTGGGAAACTTAATTCGGAGCATTTGTGGGGACAAGCCAAAATAGTGGGATGTGGCACCGTCTCAAGCAGAGTTCACGTACAATAATGCAATTCACACTCCTACTGGTAAATCTCCTTTTGCTTTAGTGTATTTGCAGTCTCCTAAGCATGCGTTAGATTTGGCACGACTTCCCAAGGTTGCTGGAGCAAGTATGGCTGCTGAAAACATGGCTGAGCAGGTTCGTGAATGTTTGGCAGAAGTGAAATTCCGATTGGAGGAGAAGAATGCGAAGTATAAAGCTGTCGCAAATGTCAACAGGCGTAAAAAGTTTACTGAAGGTGATCAAGTTATGGTGTTTCTGCGTAAGGAGATGTTCCCAGTCAGTTCCTATAACAAGTTGAAGCTAAGGAAATATGGGACATACAAGGTGATCAAAAAGATTAATGACAACGTCTACGTGATCAACTTGCCTGCTGATATGAATACATCTCGCACTTTCAATGTAGTTGACTTTTATGAGTTTTGTGATGATGTTCCGCTTTATTCGGATTATAACTCGAGGTCAAGTTCTTCACAGGTGGGAGGGACTGATGTTGGACAATTGGCGTTAGAATTTGAAGAAGAATTGGACCGAAAATTGGCTAAAAGAGTTGTTCCGAAGAAATGGGCATAACTTTTTGCACCGGTATCAGATTTTCTATTATAATATGTTTTTGGAAACGTCTCTCAACACTCCATACCGTCCCAACCCGGGTTATCCCGGTTGACGTCGTTTCCGGCCTCAAATTCGCAGTTAAGGCGTGCTACCGGGCAATCAAAGTTTTAGCGTTATTTTTGATTTTCCGTTTTTAGTTGCTTTGATTTAGTGGATGTCTATTTTGATCTTTTTACTTAAATTAGGGTTTTCAGAGACTATTTAAAGGCTCTTTTGTTTTCTGAATAAGCACATTGAATTTTGGAGGCTATTATTTTCTTGTGAATTACAATTTTCTCTTGTTTGGGTTTACGTTTGTAAACCTAGAACTTCCATTCTGCGTCACTGCATGTTGTACTTTTAAAGTTTCAATACCATTTGTATCATAGAACTTACTTTTACTTTAATGTAATATTGTGAAGCAAGTGTTTTACCTTAAGTGAATCGCATGAATGCATTTACTTCAATATTTAGGTTACTAGTGGTTTAAGAGGTTTATGCCAGCCAAAATTGTTACGTCTCTGTGAGGGTTGATGCCAAATACTTGAGAAATAGGACAAACAACACGTAGTAGACAGTTATTTTCATTGTTTTTCTTCCTGGACCTACAGTTTTTCCCCCTTTTATTTCTGTTGGGAGACTGTCCTATTTCCCGTACCTGCATTCGCTTGGCTTTACTGTTTCATCAAGATTTGTTGTTTTTGCAGCTTCGGAAATGAGGAATTGCTTACTACCCTTGCAAGGTTACATGACTCACTGCTACCTTCTTTATGGAGGGGTTTCAATATTATATATGCAGTAGAGGATAGAAATCGGGAAACATCGAGTGATATGCTCTCAAGTGTTTTTATCAGTCTAAATATGCTATCAAGAAGGATAGCTAAATTTGGTTGGAAAATACTGAACTACTGCTATCTAAGTAACGATGTATTTGAAGGGAGTTGTTCTTTTCCTGTTTCCATGAAGATGTTTCCCGCAAATGTGGAGGACCCTGCCATAAGGGCTGACATTCTAATACAGTCTTTAAGAGATCTCAGTGGAAACTACTCACATGTATCTGGTAGACAAACTGGGGGTACATTTCTTCAAAACATTGAGAAAAACCACATGATAATGAGCAGTATTGAATTATTGCAAGATACAGGTAAAATTTTCTATGCAAAATATGTTTTTTATTTCTTCAGTTGGAATTTTCTGCTTTTAATTTTGTCACTTAGAAAACATACCTGTTTTGAGTTCGTCAACAAATTTCTGAGCAGCAGACTATTGACGCAACTTTGAATCATTAGATCTAATGTGTCAGTGGGCAACTAAAAAATATATTTGATTCTCTCTATATACAATGTGTTTAGACATGACGATATATGTTCATGGTTAATATGTAATAATCACCGTCTCATGTTGTATTTCAAGATCCTGCTGCAAATACTTTTGTTATGCATAATTTTGTGCTTGCTCAAGTATTTTGTCTAAAGAGATTTCCCATTATGCATTGAAGCATTAGTGACTGTTCATTGATTTGTATGACATTCTTGTGTTTGAAGTGCCTGTCTTTCTTCTTTTTCCTTTAGAAGATTTTATGTCATGAGAATTGAACAAAAAATGCTATTTGAAACTAACAAATCAGGCCGAGTGCATTTGAGATCTGGCATAGAATAAACATATAGCCCTTGTTTGAGCCCTATTTTTTAAAAACTCATTTTTTCCCAAACTCATTTTCAACCATTCATTGTCTCATAAATTGTTTGTTTGATTTAAATTTTATTAGAACAGATTTTGTGAAAAATGATTTTTTTATTTTTCATTTTTTTGGAGATTTGTGGACAATTAGGGAAGTTATGGATTCACATATAATATTATTTTATTAGGAGACTTGTGTGTTTAAAAATGAGTTTAGGAATAAATTAGTTTTAAAGAATCGCAAAATAATTTTGCACTTAAATCCTAACTTTTCCCTATTTTTAACCACTATGAGTGTGTTTGAGTCACATTATTTTGAAAGAATGTATTTTGAAATAGTAAATTGATGGAGAATGTGTGGTTGAAAAAGAAAAAAAAATTATTGATGTGATGGAAAATATTATTTTATTGAATAATGTGTGGTTGAAAACGAGTAGAAGAATGAGAATAAAAATTTTAATATCTACCAAACAGGGGCTAAATCTCCAAAAAAATTCATTTTTTTACAAAATCTATTCTGAAAAAAAAAAGGGGATCAAACAAGGGCATTATTCTCGTCCATATCTCTAATAGCTAGATGTTGTGAATCATCTATTTAATAAGATGTGATATAAACGTCTATTATTTATTTTATAGTTTGATTGTAAAGGAGGTTGGCTTTGTAAATACCTTTCACCATTCCACTTGGTCCATCACTATATTTATCATGCCGCTGTTTTGAAGATTTAACACGGACAACAGTGTAGATTAGGGAATTATTTTATTTAACATTATATACTTGGTTTAATGCTGTGGCTATTATGCATATAAACGGGCTGCCCAATTTCATATTGTTACTTACTGATTTAAAGTGATAATGCACTTTCTGTGTATTATGCATTGATTAATAAAATATTTGATTATCTTTCCAAAAAAAAAAAATGGAGACTAAACAGGGCTAAATTAAGCCCCTTGAATCATATAAGTCTAAGTTAATTTCTCTTTGCTATATGCTCTTCGACCATTGCATTGAGGACCAAATATGCTGTCCGGGTAAAGGATCATCAACAATCTTATGACCTGTGTTTCTCTAGGTCTGCGTAAGACATATCCCAAGCACCTAAGTTTTCATTCTTTTAATTTACTGCCAATTGATATATCACCCTCATTTATTAGCTTATATTCTCATTTCTTATTTTTATCTATTCTAGTGTTGTCACACTTCCATCTTAATCCTCATTTTTCACTAGATTCATGTTATGCACAATTTTAATTTTTTGTTTTTGTTTTTTGTAAAATCCAACACTCACTGCATAGAACATAGTTACTAGAATAATAATTATGTAAAACTTGCCTTTTAGCTTTATGGACTTCTTAATAATCCCATCGAATCCCTGTAGCACTTTCTGGTTTTCATGTAATTCTATATATCACATCCTCTTCAAACCTCATTCATTCCACAACTAATTGTACGTCCGTATAGTCATCTAACTTGTGCTTAACCAGAATATTTTATTTCCAAAATTCTCCTTAAATTTTATCTCCATCATAGTTTCTTTATATAAAATACCGTCTTCTGCAAATTACCATACAGCAAACAACTTCATCTTGGACAGGTTCATGTAAATGATTGGTTGATGATGACTTGATGTGCAAGTAATTGTGTTTTGTATCTTGGATGATTTATGACACTATTTCTTCGTTATTCAGCGCATTCAACCCATGCTTTCTGTCAATGAACTCCAGATTAATTGATTTTATGATTTCTTATGAAGGTTGGATGTCAATAGATAATGAACAATTCCAGCTTCTTTCTGGGATTATGAGGCATCCACTGGGAACTGATACCAAGGAGAAAAGCTCTGTTCCATTGCCAAATACAAGCAACGCGATGCAGGCTGATGAAGACACAGCAATTATAGAGTCAAAAATCAGTCAAATAAAGGATCTCTTCCCTGGTTATGGTAAAGGTTTCTTAGCTGCTTGTCTTGAAGCCTATAACCAGGACATGGAAGAAGTGATTCAGAGGATACTGGAGGGTACACTCCATGAAGAATTACTGTCTCTCGACATATCAATGGAAAAAATTCCAGCTTCCAAATCTTCCCCACCCGTGAGTAAGTATGACAAGGGGAAGGGGAAACTAGTGGAGTCTGCAGGGGATCCGCCCAAAATTGTGGAACCAGGAGTTGCAAACTATCAAAGTAGAGTTCCTTCAACTTCATCCTCATCTTCAGTTGGGAGGTTCATTAGGAAGCACACAGACAACGTACCTGATTCTGAGACCCTAGACTCTAAAAATGAAAAGGATTTGTCAAAAACAGCAGCTTTGGCATCACAACTTGAGTATGAAGACGAGTATGACGACTCTTTTGATGATTTGGGTCTGAGTGTTGGCGATTCTGGAATTGGCGACGATGATTCTCTGATGGACAGAATGGACTCAGAGAGGCGAAGAAAATCAGATGCTGATGGTGGAAGCTCTACTTCAAATGCTGCCACTTCAAATTGGAACTCGCGTAGTAAAAAGCCCCAATTTTATGTCAAGGATGGTAAGAACTACAGTTACAAAGTCGAAGGATCTGTTGCTGCAGCTAATTACAACGAAGCTGCTTTGGTTAATCAAGCACAAAAAGAACTTATCCATGGGCTTGGACAAGGTGGCAATATTCCTTTAGGTGCAGTTCAAAGACTTGAGAAGTCAAACGAGGAACAAGATGACGGAGCAGGTACTGACGAGGTTGGTGGACGAGGAGGCCGTGGAAATGCTGGGGGTAGAGGGAGAGGCCGAGGAAGAAATCATTTCAGAAGGGACAGGGCTTTGAGTAAGCATCTTTCAGGATTGCCTGGCCGTTACAATCATTGAAGGGAGCTTTCTTTTTTCATTTTTTTCTTTTCTTTTTTTTTTGACTCAATGCCTTAAGACTCGCTACAAAGAGAAGTTTTGGGATTTGACAATTAATCATTTTCAGGTATCATACTTAGGTTTGAGATTAAACTTATGAAGTATATATATATCAAGTTTGCTAAATTATAGACAACGTTCTGTGCTTGGTTGTTTAACCATTTTCATTCAAATGGTGTAACGAAGTGATGCAAGTGAGAAGAATTAGTGAATGGTCCTTTTGATCATTCATACAACTGAGGAGAGATTTTATTTGTTGGACATATTCAACCATCTTCTCACGAGAGGACAGACAATTGAGATTTGAAGATGGCGGGTTAAGTACATTAGTAACTAAATTTTTAGTGAAGTTTTGTGTTGGTCATTAAATGTCGGTTGAATTTTATTTTTTTTTTTTAACACTATTTTACCGTTGTATCGATATTCGTTAATTTGATAATTTGATTAACGAAAATATGATAATTTATTTGCCGATTAAGCTGTGATGTTATTTTCGTAGTCGAAGTAATGGATTTGGAGATAGGGAAAATTGCAGCCCCGGTCCTGAACCTTTTAGTTTGTTGCAGATTACACCCAAACCTTTAATTTTTGCGGCCGAAGTCCCAAACCTTTATATGTAATTGCAGTGTCTGTCCCAAACCTTTAATTTTTCGGTCGAAGTCCCAAATCTTTATATGTAATTGCAGCGTCGGTCCCAAACCTTTCATTTTTTTTTTGCGGATTATAGTAAAATCGTTCATTCCATTCATAAAACTGTTAGTCAACGTTGTAACAATAATTTTGACTCGAAAAAATTGCAACTCCGATCCCAAACCTTTAATTTTGCGGTCGAAACCCCAAATCTTTATATATAATTGCAACGTTGGTTCATTTCAAACCATTTCGTCCATAAAATCGTCAATCAACGTTAAAACAATAATTTTGACTCAAATGACAACGTAATTGATAGGCAAAATTGTTAAAACAAACTATCCAAACAAAAATATTTGTCTTCTTCAAATCTTTCAATTTTTTCACAGGAGCAACATTCTCATAATCAATAATAATTCGATCCGATTTGTTATAATAATCGAATCGGTCAATAATTTTTATGGCATGTTATTTGTCAGTAAAATAAATAAATAAATGAGAAAATAAAAATAAATACACTGAATTTGGTACTATAATTTATATGTATTATTAAATAATTTTTAGATTGATTAAAATTTTAAAATAATATTAAAATAAGAAAATATATTTTTATGCCTAAATTTTGTCTAAACTAGTTTAACCGGAAACATTCACTCATCGCAATGTATTACGGTTTTTAGAACACCGTATACACACGGATTGACTTTTGAAAAATTATTAATTTTTTTTCTTATTTTAATATTATTTTTAATTTTTAATCAATCTAAAAATTATTTAATCATACATACAAACTATAGTACCAAATACAATTTATTTATTTTTATTCTTTCATTTATTTGTTTTAGTGACAAATAACATGCCATAAAAATAATTTACCGATTCGATTATTATAACAAATTGGATCAGATTGTTATCGATTATGAGAATGTTATTGCTATGAAAAGATTGAAAGATTTGAAGAAGACAATCATTTTTGTTTGGATATCTTGTTTTGACAATTTTGCCCATCAATTACGTTGTCATTTGAGTCAAAATTATTGTTTCAACGTTGATTGACGATTTTATGGACGAAATGCGTGAAATGGACCAACGTTGCAATTACATATAAAGGTTTGGAACTTCGGCCGCAAAATTAAAGGTTTGGGTGCAATCCGCAACAAAAATGAAAGGTTTGGGATCGGAGCTGCAATTTTTTCGAGTCAAAATTACTGTTCCAACTTTGACTAACGGTTTTATGAATGGAATGAACGATTTTACTGTAATCCACAACAAAAATGAAAGGTTTGGGACCGACGCTGCAATTACATATAAAGATTTGGGACTTCGACCGAAATATTAAATGTTTGGGACTGACACTGCAATTACATTTAAAGGTTTGGGTGTAATTTGCAACAAACTGAAAGGTTTGGGACCGGAGCTGCAATTTTCCCTTGGACATATAAAAGACTATATAGCCGGCAGTGATTGAGAAACTCTTATGGCTTGTTTGACAGACCATTATTTTCCATGAAAAATGGAAAACAAATTTCAACTTCCACTTTTGTTTTATTTGATACACTTTTCTTTTCCGTGGAATTCATTTTTTTGGTTTGGCTCACATTTTCCTTGATTTTGTGGGAAAATATTTGGTGGAAATTGATTTACCAGCTTTTTTTTGCAATTGGAAAAAATTCTAGACACAATGATAAAAAAATTTATCACTTTTTTTGACAATTTTCATGCAAAACAAAGTCAGACAAATGGTATTCGATATGGTAATTTTTTTTAAAAAAAATTGGCAATTGGAACAAATTCTAAACTTAATGGTAAAAAAAATTATCAATTTAATGGACAATTTTCATGAAAAACGAAGTTAAACGGACATCAAAATTTCAACATTTTTCAGGTGGAAAATTATACCAATTAAACACAATTAATTACAATTCTTAGTAAAACAAATTCTAGACAATTCGATTTCATGTAATTCATTTTCTTTTCACCCAAATTCCACATTTGCAATCAAATAGACCCTTATTATAATTGCTAGATTGCAGTAAACCATTTGAAGCACCCATGGACGAGGTAGACTTGTGAAAGTGTGATTGTACGATAAGTTCAACTCTAGTTTTTTCTCAGTGTTAGTATTGTGCATTTCATAGATATTCATTTCCCCGAGTCTCCATTTGAGATAGTACTCAAATTTGTATGCTCGTGGTTTGATTGGAACTTAAGTCGGCTGTCCAATTTTGAGACAAAATGATGATTAATAACCACACTAAAATTTGTTAATAATTCAGCGCTCCCTAGTGTTTTAACCTAATAAATAGCACTTTATAGTCAATTGTACCTCATGGAATTGAAAAAAAAAAAAAAAAAAATTAGAATTAATAGACGTAGGCCAAATTGTGTAAGTTTTTATATCTATTATAATTATTATTTAACTTAACATATTAATCAGGTCATATATGTTTTATGAGTTGGATGAAGCCATTTTGGGGTCGAGTCACATGAACTTTTGTGATTCTTTGTCAATCCTTTACTGGAGTCGTTTAAGACAACAATTATTAACTTTAGAAAGAGCACATACTGGCCATGGCTAATAGTTAGTACCAAGTTAAATTGTATTTAGGAAATAAAGAAATATTGATTATAGTAGATATATTAGCTACTCCATCTCGTAGGCTTTGTCACAACATTTGCATAATCCCTAAACCAACAATTTATGCACTTGTTTACTAAAAGTACAATTGGTCAAAGAACAAGTAGAGAATGAACTTTTCATGCTAGTCCTCGTGTATTAGATTTGAACGCCATGGTACATGGTACATCTAGTCGATTAGGCCCGGTTATTTGAACTATTATTACTTTTCTTAAAGAGTTATGGGTTCTTTGTGAAAGAGCAAAATCAAGCCAAATTTTTTTTTTTTTTTTTTTTTTGAGTTAATTTAAAATAGTCTAATTTTGTGGCACTTATCTTGACCATAAAAAATAGATTTTTGGAGTAATTTTATGAATTAGAAACTTAGGGTGCGTTTTGTTTGCTATTTTCAAATCATTTTTAATTTTTAATTTTGCAAAATACTTACATGTGTTTGGTGTGATATTTTTGAAAACGCATTTTTGATGTTTCGAGTGTTTAGAGTGAAAAAAAATTGAAAATACTCAAAATATGAGAACACAAGCATTTAAATAAAATTTGCAAAAAAAAAAAAAAAATCCAACAAATAAAATATCAAAATATTAAAAAAAAAATTTGAAGAAAAATAGATTCAAAAAATAAAATTGATATATTCTAAAAAAATTTACAAAAACAATTTAATTTTTGAAAAAATAAAATCTAACATTCTAAAAAAATGAGAAATAAGTATTTTGAATTTTTTCAAAAATAAAATTGTAGAAAAATAAAAATAGTTCAAGCTCTTAACGATTATTTACATAAAAATTCTAAAAAATATATTTAAATAAACATAGATAAGAATATTTCCAATTCACTTCATTTATTTGTATTTTTTTTTTCCAATATTTTGGATTCTATTTAAGTCCAATTCATTAACTTATATTTTTTCCCTATATTTTGAATTCAATTTATTATTTTTATTTTACTTTTATAACGAAAAAAAATAATATAAGATTGACCAACTTAAAATATATATTAAATGATAATATATCAACATAAAATTATTCTATTTTTATTAAATAATCAAATTTCATGGAATAAAAAATCATAAAATAATTTTTCAAATTCTCAAACCAAACATATTTTTTAGTTTTCTGTTTTGAGAAATGATTTTTTAGAATGACAAACTAAATACATTTTTAGCAATTTTCAAATATATCTTCGAAATAGAAAATTGAAAATGAACTCAAAGCTGAAACCGAATCACAAAAGAAACGGGACCTTAACTTTGTGTGCTTTTTATTTTAGGAGAAACCCATATTTTGGGGGAGAACAGATGAAAAATATCAATAATTGAGCAAAAATAAACAAAGTTGGATATATTTTGAAAGTTTGGGACCAAAGAGTCGCATTTGAAAAGTGAAGGACCTCAATTGCAATATATGAGGACTCAATTTGAACCAAAAAGAATAAACAAGGACCAAAATGCAAAGTCAAAGTATAAATTTTAGTAATTTGAATGATCCTGATTGGACTAAAGATCTATTGTTGGGAATTGGGT
Source organism: Fraxinus excelsior (assembly GCA_019097785.1). NCBI lineage: Eukaryota > Viridiplantae > Streptophyta > Magnoliopsida > Lamiales > Oleaceae > Fraxinus > Fraxinus excelsior. The sequence continues at coordinate 116,748 of CM032644.1, read as the reverse complement.
GTTGAAGAATAATAGTTGTTTGTATTCTTTTCTTCCTTTATTAATGTAATGATCCCGACGATTTTTTTTCATTCTTTTGTTATTTAGCCCCTGTTTGAGCCACATTTTTTCTTCACTAAAATGAAAAATATGACCGTTATCCATCACATCAACATTTAAATTCAAATTCTCTATCTCTTGTGTGGGCCCCAATAACGGCTATATTTTTCATTCTCATTTTCAAAAAAGGTGGCTCAAACAGGGGCTTAATTCCACAATTATGATTATTAAATAATTGATTGGGTAGGATGAATAATGTAGCTTAGGTTTAATATTATTTAATTCCAAAAATTTCATCAACTTGATTATGTGTTAATTGCTTATTGTATTTTAATTACGTCCAATTGCTTCATCGTCAATTGTTTGATTTAAGGACAATATTGATATCGAGAGGAGATATAGTTGTCTAGCCCATACAATAAGTGCCACGACCCGCCCCGAATACCTTAATGGACCCGACACATGTCGTGTGCCGATGGTAGATACCACCTTAAGTATCGGACCCACCATCGAGTCAACATTGGCCTGTTTTGACTGTGACATATCTTTATAAGAATTTTGGCAAAGTTCCTCTTGTAATATGAACTAAAACCACATAAGATATAATCAATTACCTCAAACATGTACATATAAGTTAAAATATGATACAACAACCCTTAAACTTAAACTATTCCAAATACAATACCGGTAAATCAACCTTTACTATTATTTACAATAAAAAATCCTCAAATATACTCAAAATACTCCATATACAGCGAGCCCATGATATGGATACACAAATTAACTTTTCTGATAAAACATACGTGTATTCCAAAAGAAATATGAACTAAATAAACTAACAAAATGAGTCATACAGTTAATGACAATATGTGGCTCAACTCGATGGATCGACAATCTCCAATGCTGCTCAATTCAGCCACTATCTAATAAGGAAGAATATTACAAAGTATATAAGCTTGTCGAGTATAGCTTATCTAGTCTCAACAAAAACTGTGTAAATTTGTCATTTCTGTAAGTAAATCCTATTTAAGTATGATAACATCATATAAAATCATAATACTAGTACTAAATCATAAATTAGACTCAAAATGATAATAATTGATACAAGATGAGTAAGTACATTAGTCGAATTCAGTAAGTTAAAACCATAATCGGAAATCAATAAGCTGAAAGCTAATAATCCACTATATACTGGATAATCACATCAAAATATACCACATATAATCATCTATTGATGGTTTGAAAGCTATAAAGTCATATACACATAAACCGTCTGATCAACACTTCTGTACACGGTCTTAGTCCCTTAGTGCACAAAGTGGAAATAACATAATCATCATTATACACGGTTGTAGCCACTCAAAATAATCATGCTCATTTACTAATTTCTCGAAAACAAGACATTTCATGTAACTAATATGCATCTCTAAAAATTGGGAATCATTTCAACATTCATATTAAGTAAACATGATTATAAGTTTATAAGTTAAAAATCTTATTTTTGGAAGAGTAAGTTCTCCACTCACATAATACAAGCTACAGTCTATGACGATTGGTAAGCTTTTCCAATCTCTTCATTACCACCTGAAATATCATACAAGATAACTAATTTAACCACTATCAAATCAAGAAACCTCTAATATGTAATGCTATAATACTTCAACTAAATTTCTCAATACTTGAATAAATCTCCCAAATTATTCCTTTAATCAATTGGAACTAATTACGCTTTCTAGTCCTTTTACTAATAACTAATTCATCAACATAACCTTCATTCGAAGCATAAATGTAACTACCCCCTTCAATCTAGTGACAACTAGTAACTATAATTCAACCAATTAAATTTTCATATTGTTCCATGATTTCATAATTCCAAGTAAGTATTTCATTATCACAATCATTTTCACCAAATACCCTTCATTCAAGAATCCAAATAAATTTTCTAGGGTTTGCCAAAAATAAAATTCCTTACCTTGATTCAAATGGAAACTAACCAATCAAGAAGCTTGAACTAGAAATCATAACCCTTTCCTTAAATTTGAAAATTTCAAACCTTGTTAAAACCCAAGAAATTTAACAAAATATTTCTCCACCTCTTGAAGAAAAATAAAGAGAATGAAAAATACCATTTTTTCTTCTTCTTCTTCTTCTTCTTCTTCTCCTTCCTTCTCCTTTCTTTCTTTCTTTCTTCCTTTTCTTTTCTCCTTTCTGCCCGTTTCAATCTTCAGCCTTTATGTGTGTGTGTGTGTGAAAAATGAGAAATGAGAAATGCTAAGATAGTGGGCTTTTTGCAAATGAAGTCCCTTAACTTCCAATGATAAATAAGTAAGTCCGCAACTTCAAATTCAATACATCTTAAACCCTCGTATATTTTCAATTATAAAATAAGTTCCAATCAAATGATTTATTCCAATTAAGTCCCTATTTGACTTGACTTTGACAATTCCATCTTTGACTTTTAACTTAAAAAAATGATTTGTAACAATCTTACGTCTTTAAAAGAATTTCGTCCTCGAAATTCAACTGACAACTAACTAGGTAATGATTAGATGAGGATACTGAGCACACATCTAATCTTACTTACCTCATAATACCTCCTCTTAAATGATATATCAAATAGATTTTGAATAGACTTAGCTCATTCCTTCCTATCTTGCATCTACTTTGGCTCTTTTTAAGTTGAGCTCTCATTAACTTCAATGGTAATATTAAAACATAAGTTAAACATGATAATTACTCACTAAACCTTAGCAATAGACAATACATTTCTTAAAGACCGGACAACCCGTTGTAAACTCCATCATAGAACAATTGGACTTCAGTTTTAGATAGCATCTCAAAGACCAAAATATGATATTCTCACCTTTTCTTTATACCAAATCTCAGAAAAATTCAACTATTTCGCAATTTGAAGTTCAAGATACTACCTTTCATACTCCAAAATTTCATCTTATATCATGATTTGAACTATTCTTTGATCAAATATATAACAATGGTTACATATTAAAGGTGTGTTTGAGCTACATTATTTTAAAAGAATGTATTTTGGAATAATATATTGATCGAGAATCTGTGGTTGAAAATGAAGGAAAAGTTATTGATATGATGAAAAATATTATTTTATTGAAGAACGTGTGGTTGAAAATAAATAGAAGAATGAAAATGAAAATTTTAATGTGTACCAAATGGTGGCTAAGATTGAATAACTTTCTTTTGCCAATACTTCAATATCTGTATAACTTCCAATATCGTCACCTATATCTAGTTCTTATATATCAACTCCGTGGAAATAAATGATTATCCAAAGCTTCTCTAATTAACAAACCATAGGTGATAACCTCTCTGTTGAATTTGTCTTCATAGTGCTTGACATTCTATGAAAAGGAATTGCATAATGTAAGTTAGTTATATAACTCCCTACAACTAAGCCAAATATAGATATTCAATCTCCATCATATAAATAATAATATTATCCATATAAAATTTTATAAATCATCTCATATAACAGTCTGGTTATATTGACGAGCATTTCCAAGCTCTCACGTCACTACTTGCAATAACTGAATAATTACTCAAATTAAGACTTGACAATTAAATTAATACAAATACATCACCTAACACCTCAACTTCTATATTTTACTCTTGCATCTCCATTTCTCCAACTTTTCTTCTCTATGATTATTTACCAACCAATCATCACCCATAATTGAATTCATTAAATCTCTCGCTTCCTTAAAATCACTACCTTATACATAATTTAATACAATACTTAGACTTCAATATTTATCATATAACTTCATTCAAGCCTTTTAAAATTTGAAAATCAAATGTTTGACAAAAATAACACTAAAATTCCATATTATTGAATTTTGGTGCCAGTTTCTGCATATTGAGAACTATCACTAAAACCATTGACAAGAATAGCATTTTCTGGGGTTAATTTCAAAAATAGCACATGTATGAGATTTTATCCAAAAATTGCTTGTAATAAGTGCTTGACAAAGGAGAAATTAACCTCAATATAACCAACTCTAAATCAAGCTTTAATCCTGCCTCTTTAACAATTTACAATACAATCCATAATTTATCAGTTTACTTCAGAATACTTTCTAAATTCTAAAATAATTCATTATCATAAATCAAACCCTCATTAGCTTTAGATACAAGAGTAACTATTTACTCGGAATGTAATCTGATAGCAAAACTTCTCACATTTCTAAGCCCACACAATTTTGGTGCTCCTACACTCTATAAAGAGACGACAATAACATTTAATCCTTAATAATTCTATACTCTTATTCCATAAAGAGTCCACTTGCCTCACACCAATGCATGGGTCTTCTTGTATAGTACATACTGACATTTAATTAAGATAATGTAACCAAAGGATACCATTCCACAATTTAGTAAAATTTACATTTGACAATCGTCCTAAAATCTGGACTACCCCACACATCATTCACATTTCCGTAGTAAAAAGAGCTCAATAAGAATGGACTCGTTATTAGGTGATCCAAAAATAAGATCGAAATATAACCCAAATATTGCATTATCAAAATTTCATTAAATTCAACTTAACTTCATAATTAAGCTTAAAGCTTCCCAATTGTATATAATATAACACAAAATCCAGCATATGACCTTAACAAAATTACTTAATTTAATAGTCCAAATATATCATCACATTATTTTGCTATAGGTCAACCATATCATTGATTTACTTCTGATTCACCATATAGTGTTGTAATCATGTAACCTTGTCACTTATGGTCATATCGTATAGTTTCAACCCTTTGATTATACCTATTTCCTTAGGATCACAAAATCGTGCTCTTTATAATTATCTAATGAACATTTCACACATTAATATACCATCAAGATTTTGTACTCCGCCATTCCTTACTTTTTCTCCTTTTCTTATTCCTTAATTCTATAGTCTCATTCCATTCATCAAGCCCTCGCATCTCTCGGTATTTACGGACTCAGATTGGTCCGCTCCAGTATATTGGTTTATCCCAATTTAAATTTCATCATTAGTGCATCATCGTGTGGGGTGATATTAGGATTGAGGTTACCGTGGGGGTAACATTGCTTGTACTAGAGATTTAGGAATTATTTGCCATATTTGAAGTGTTTAATTTTGACTGCAAGTTGGTCATCATTTTTGTGCTTTAAATGTTGTTTAGTTACTGTGTGAGATTGCATTGCGTGAAAATCTGAATATTTTGTTGACATACCTTCGTGTTGCATTGATTATTCTGTTAGAGCACCTAGACTTGACCTATTTGAACATTCCTTTGATACTAAGATCTTGATTCTCACGAAATCCTGGGAATCTAGAACGGTGTATATTGTGGCTTTAGAATTATTTTGTGTGATCTATTTGTACATTTTGGTTGTTTTGTTTCTTCAAAATGTCTTTACATTTCGAAGTTGAAATTTTCAATGGAAAATGAGATTTCTTAATTTGGCAACAAAAGATGAATGAATTTTGGTTCAACAAAAAGTTTCAAAAGCCGTGCATATATGACTAATTTCCTACAAATTTGACAGAAGTACAAAAAGAAGACTATGATGAACTTGCTTTCACTTCAATTATTTTACACCTATCTAACACTATTTTGAGAAAAGTTGAAAAAACTTAATTTTACAAAAGAATTTCGACAAAAGTTGGAAGACTTATATTTGCTTAAGTCTACTTCTAATAAGTTGTACTTACTTGAAAGATTTTTTAGTTTTAAATTGAATCCTTCAAATGATCTTGATGATAATCTGGATATGTTTAACAAACTTGTTCAAAATATTGTTAATTGTGATGAAAATGTGTTCGAAATGTATAATGCCATTATTTTGTTTAATTATATGCCTGATCCATATAGAGATATTAAGAATGCAATTAAGTATTATATGAATACATTAATACTCGAGATTGTCATATATTCCCTTAGGAGTAAAGAGATGGAGATTACGGCTGAAAAAGATGATACAGGAGTGGTGGGTTACATATGATGAGAAGTGGAATGAAGTTTAAGCAAATGAATTTGGGTAGATCTCAAGACAATAGTGATTCGAGTGATGATGGTGGTAAGGATAAGGGCAAGTGTTGGAACAAGTCCAGTGGTAAGCGATATTACAATTGTGGTAAATCTGGACAATTTATGATGGATTGTCTCAGGAAGAAGAATAAGCAGAAGGGTAAGATGAAAGACGATGTGAATGCGGTTATAGAAGTTTACCAATTAGACATGAGTTGAGTGATCAGTCTAGTTAGTGAGCATGGTGGGCGACGAGGTGGGATGTGTATTCTCGAGGTGTGAGCATCACGGAATGTGATAGGATAAGTGTGGTGATATCTTTTCATGAGGTCATTTATGCATTTGTTGCATATATATGGCTGCTTGATTGATTAATTGTTGTTCTATACAAACGTTTCTTTTTTGAAAAGATCTGTGTTATCATATATGATATATCTATCGCATGTTTATTTGCTCCTAATTGAGTACTGTGATTATATGCTTCTACTTGGGTATTTGTTTGTGATCATAGCCCTAGTGAGTACGTGGAATGGGTATGATATGTGTTTCGTGATGCGAACCCGGGTACGTGTTCATCGTTGAAATCGTGGAATTAATTGAAAACGTCAGGAAAGCTCAAAATTCAGGTTGTAGACGGTAGAATCTTGACCCGCAAATTATTGAACCAAACAAAAACAAAGTTTGAATGACTTCTTGATTACAAAATCAATGAATCTCGATTTGCGAATGCCACAAAAGGTGTCTCTAATCATTTGATAAGTTCTAGGGTTGAATGCCACAAATATAACAATATATTTGATCAGTTCGGTACATGTTTAATCAATAACAAGAAGAGAGAAATCTTATTTAATTCATAATGTCAAAAACGTTCTTTTTTACAATAAAATAAAGTTTCCTATTTATACCAAACCTAGGAAAATATTGAAAAACGAAAATATCACTTTAAAGATTACAAGAATCTTACCTAAACTAAAATTCTAACAAAATAAGGAAATTCGCGTAAATTTAAAATTCTTGGTAAATTGTTCTCGGCTTGTTTCTGTACGATCGCAAGCCCAAAAGCACCATAAGCTCACAAAGCATTGTGCAGAATTTTATGTCATTTTAAGAATGTACTTATGGGCGAAAATCCGACTACCGAGCTGAAAGTTATAACCGTTTTCGTCCACGCCGCTCGTTTTCTTTCTAAATGTTTTCCAAACCTTGAATCTAACTCGTTTCAGCTCTCGAGCCCTTCACAAAACTTGAACGTTAGCTTTTCAACTTCTTCAATTTGGACTCCAAAACTCGACCAAGTGATTGTCTATCCCAGATCATATCATTTCGGGGTCCGAAACACGAGGTAAGGTCCGTGATTCTAATTTTATTGGTTGCCTTGATTATACAAGCGTTAATTTTATGTTTTAATTACTTGCAGATTGATTGGGTATCAAGGTAGAGATTTGTTGAATTTTGATATCCAATGAATCCCAAATGATGATGTAAATTTGGATTAAATTATTACCAACAACCAATTCTAAAAGCTCAACTCAAAAACAACGTGGGCAGTTGGAAGTAACTTAAACAATTAATTTTTTCTCATGACACATATATATTACATCTTTGATGACTTTGAATCTTGGTCCATTTAACCTCTTTTATTGGTCCAACTAAAGCCTAACCTAGCTTATATATATGACATCTTTGCCCTAACCGTTTTGTGGATGATTTGTGTGTGAAAGGAGAAAGCATGGCCATCCTATTGAGAGAGAAAACATGTGTGCATTGTGAAGAGAAAAATCCAGCTGCCATTACTTCCAAAAATTGGCACTTTCTTCCTTTATCTTTGGTCTCCATTTTGTGTTTCTTTCACTAGTTTTTTCTTCCTGCCTTTGTGGCTACAAAAATCACCATTATCTTGTCATTTGTGGGTGAGATTGAGTAGCAACCGAGGTGAATATATTGGTTGTGGATTGGAGTTGTTTGAATTTGTTGTTTGGTAGAGAAAGATAACATGAAACCGAGCCTAGAAAACACCGTTTTGACGACCTTTGGAGCAAGCTTCCGCAACAAATAATCATAAACATAACTCCATAATCGAACACCCGTGATCCCTTCATGATTATAAATTAGAGTAAACATACTCCATATTAAGTTCTCGATTTAATGAGTTTTACCTTTGATTCATTCGTGATTGGAAAGTTCTATTTTCTTTCATATTCTGTTGGACACTTTCGAACTTCAACTTGTTCATCACTAGAATGTGTCTCGTTATTGGGATCCTCAACTGCAATTTTACCAATTTGTTTGTCTTTCTTACACTTGTATTCATTGCAATTTCCATGTTTATATTGAGGATCAAGATGCCTTTAGTTTTCAGCTTGCACAAGCTTTTCCACCTTTATTGTAGTTAATGGTCAACATCATCATGGTTATCTTGAACAACGACTTTTTTCAAGCTCATCATTTTTCTCATAAATCTTTACTTTTTTTTAGGTTGGTTCACAAACTACTTCTTAAGTGGCAACAAATAATCTTCTTATGGAACCACCAAAAAGCGTAAATCTTATCTCTATCTATGCAAGTGGGATTTACATCATAATACCATAATTGTTCCCAAATTATGTAGGAGTTCATTATGATTTACCATAAGTTTAGAACAATCTTCTTGACAATATTCCAAAGTCCAGTCGAATAGTAACCCCTAAAATCAAAAGGGAAAAGGTATTTTAATAATCTTTTACATAGTTAGCTTAAAATGAATTTTCTTTACCTCTTTGAGCTCATTTCTTAATGGTTGGTAGCTCTAGACGCACGTTGACCTATGGTTTAATATAACTCCACTTGTTTTGATTATAACAAACAATACACTTTTGTTTCTAACAAGTTTTTGTTTTTTGAGTTTTTTCATGAATATATTTTATTAAGCATTCAAAGATTCAAATCGTCATCCGTTGAAGAACGAACAATCAAAGAGAGGCTCGAAGAGATCAAGAACATTGAAGATAAAGTTATTTATTGAACCTCATTTATATATGTAAATGTATAACTCGTCAATGTTTAACAAGTGTATAAAACTCAAGTATTTCTCATAAATTCATCTCTTGCATAAATTGTTTTGACATGAAAATGATTTTGGAAAATGAACATTTGTAATATATCAAAAACCTTGAAAAATCATTTTCAAACGTCTCTCAAAAGATCAAACTTCAACTTTCAATCAAAAAATTATACTCCAATTTTCAATCTCATATTAGGATAGATTTTTGACATAGAAGATGATCTAATTTGAAGATAATTTCTGAAGAAACGTTGTAGCCCTTTGAGTAAGCTTTTCAACCCATTTTGAATCACCTTAATCGGACATTGAGAAAGAAAGATATGAGCAAAATACTGAAGGTTGTCCGGCATGTCTAAAACTTTTTGATTCATCCGAAATTTTGAAAACAAATTTCGGTCAGCCAGTTTTATTATTAATTTAATCAATAATTCAAAATTCCTACCGTTTGATTCCTCAACGGCTTTATTAGTTTCGATCAACCGAAACTCTCTTCCGAAATCGTCTGTAGCTCCAATTTTTCTCTACAAATGCACCTCTCTTCTTGCATTTAATTTCACCAACTTATAAGAAATATTTGAGAGCCTATTTATTGAGAAATCATTGAGTTTACTTGAATTTAAAGTCTATATTATTTATTACAAAGGAATTTCTTGATCGATTTGATTTATTTCTTTCATCTTATCAAGAGATCCTTTTTAGTAAAGAACTTTTCATAAAATTTCATTTATTTTTCATTCTTGATAAAAGTTTTCTTTGCCTACACTTATTTAATTGTAAATCTCTCTCTATACTTAATTTTGTATTATTTGTTAAGAGATATTCATTAATTGAAAGTTTTGGTACATTGATCATTACTATTGCATCATTTATTGTTCATCAAAGTTTTGCAACTTAAAACACTTGAGCTTAAATATTTGCTATCTATTGAAGTGTTATCATAACCCTCTAAATACTTGACTTGATTGTATAATTTATTTAGAGAGTTCTTTCAATTGTAAAATTACAACTTATACTTTGTGGTTTCGAGAGCCCTTTTGAAAACTCGGTTGTTGTTAAGGATATGTACTCCTTGTTGTAAGTCACCTAAGGATAAGTACTCCTTGTTATAAGTCACTTAAAGATAAGTACTCGTTGTTTGTAAGTCATTTAAGGATTGGTACTCCTTGTTTTTAAGTTATCATAATATTGCATTTGGCCTTGCTCGTGACGGAGAGCTTGGTAACGGGGACGTAGAACACATTGTGTATCGAACCCCGTTAAATTGGCTTGTTATCTTTACTCATTGCACTTTATCTCAAAACTTTCAAAAACCAATTCATCCCCCTCTTAGTTAGTTATTCTTGGGTTATCAACGCAATCATTCACTACTTTCATATGCACATCACAAGACTTTGACATTGATGAGGAAGTCTACAGAGAGAGAGAGAGAAAGAGACTATATTTGCATACCTTTTCTTAACTTTGCAAATTTTGCTTAGTAAAGAAAGAATTGGGAATTATGATGTGTTACAATAAATACAGGAATTGGCAATATAAAAAATAAGAACAAGAACATAATATTTACGTGAAATACAGCTTGAAAAAAAAAAATCACGGCTAGATAAGGAGAAATTCACTTTTTTAAAAAAGGATTACAAAGTTTGGGTGATTCCAAGAGATGTAATTACTCCTATATATAATGCAAAGAAGAGCCTAATATATGGTTGAGTCCTAATATAACATGCTTAACTAATAATGGAGTTTTTTAAATTGTTCAAGAAAGAAAAAAACTACCAAAATCGCGAACAAGGATCTCCCATATAAGACAATTGCTGGAGTGGTCGCCAATGGTTAGCAAGCGATTTGCTCACTATAAAACCTGCTTGAGCGTTCAAAAGTCGGCCAGCGAGGAGCGGACAATAGATTTATTCTCTTTATCCATCTTTGATTTTTTCAAAACTTCTTCAATGCATACTATCAACTTTAATAAAACTCCAAATAGAATTCAGGTCACACCTGGACTCTAAAAAATCTCAACCTTGGCAGGAATTCCTATGCAACAAATAAAACTTCTTTCTTCATCCAAAAACTCTCCACCTTTTCCACAAAAGCTCCTAAGAGCAAACTCAACAACAAAGACCAACCAAGTTTTAGCAGTGCTCAAACTTGACTACATGGAATGACTTGGTCATCATATTAGCAGGATTATTTTGGGTACCAACTTTGCTCACAACCATATCAAATTCTTCAATTATCTAATATTTCACCTTTCTTACCTCTCACTTATCCTTGGCTTCTATCAACTTATAAGAATAGATATACCAAATGGCCTATCACTACACTCTTAAAATAAACACAAGTATCATAATTGCTTCTTTTGAAGTCATGAATAGTCATAAATGAGTCAAACATCTTATACCACTGAACAACTTTCCAACATATAGCACAACCACCAATAGTAAAAACATATCCTATAAGAGATCTTCTCTTATCAAGATCTCCAGCAAAATTAGAATCAATATAACTAATTGCCTTTGTAGAAGGTTATCACTAGAATTAATACTTTTGGCCACACTCAAAGCATAAGCAGCCAAATCAGCCTCAATATACCTCTGTGGAGGTCTAACATCTTTTCTGAGCCTATCTTTAGCAATAGAATACCATGGTAGTGCTGGTGGTGGTGACAAAGCGGCACTATCCTTAACTTCTAAACTAGAATGATATATAGACTCTAGTATAGACCATGAACCAAACCCAAACTCCACATGTATGTTTAATTTCTGCTTATTTATATCAATAAATTCTATAGAACCATGCAAGACATATAACTAAACAAACTTTTCAGTCCATTTAACACAACACAGACACATTTATTAACTTTCAAGACTCCACCTTCACCGATGTACTTGTACCATCTTGAATTAAGAATACTCAAGGAAAATAAGATTTCTCTTCAAATTTGAAACATGTCTCACTTCACCAAGTATCTTGACACCTCATCAAACATCTTAATTTTGATCGTTCCAATATCAGATATCTTACACGGCGTATTATTTTTCATTATCACATCACATTTGGAAACTATTTAATATGTTGAAAACCAATCTCGATTAAGATACATGTGAAACATAGAAGCTGAATCAAGAATTCAATCTTCTGAAGGTTTGGAGTCGTCGTATGAATAACTAGAAGTTTTCCATCACTGTAGTAATCTTCTGCAATGCTGGCTTCACCTCAATGTTCTGATTATTTTCTCTTCTAATTTGCAGCGGTTAATTTATTCTTATTCTGCAACTTATAGCAGTTATATTTGATTTACCCATTTTTCTTACAATAGTTACAAATTTTATCGCTGTAATTTTATTTTGAATGCCCTTCACATAAATACTAGAATTTCCCTCACAAAAAACATGGCCCTCTCCATGAACTTTAGATCAAAACACAAGCTACTTCATCTTTTCTTTTGAAAACATAGCATCATAAACTTTATCTATGGTAAAAGTATCACAACCGTACAAAATAGTGTCTTTGAAGAAAGTAATGAACACAACAAAATCAATCATAAATCTTCTTCATCTTACTTGACCTCCAGGATCTCCAAATCAACAACAATTTTCTTAAAAACATTTAGGTGATATTCTATAGATGTGCCTTTTGTCATGCAATTGCTTCAATTTTAACCACAACGTAGTGACAACTTTTTCCTTTGAAATGTCCTGAATAATTTGATTTGATAGATGAAGATGAGTTTAAGATAAGGCTTTTTGATTCTTGCATTGTTTCTCCGCCAGCATCTAAGTTGAGGGCATCTTATTAGACTTTAACAAGGCATTATAAAAATCCATCTGAATGAACATTGCTCGCATCATCCAAGTACATCTGAGTGAGTACTGCTCACATCTTTACCTACCATAACGAGAATATAGTGTTACGATCCAAAAGTGGAAATTCAAATCAAACATCACTCTAAGTTGATTAAACCTCGCTCTGATACCAATTTGTAGTAATAGAGACGAGAATTCACAATATGAAAAATAGGAACAAGAGCAAAAGATTTACTTGAAACCCCAACTTGGGAAAAAACTTGGACAAAGGAGGAGAAATTCACCATTTCAATAAAGGATTACAAATCTTAGGTGATTCCAAGAGATGTAATTACTCCTATATATAATTCGAAGAAGAGCATAATTTATGTTGGAGTCTAATATAATAGGTCCAACAAATAATGGAGTGTTTGAAGTTGTTTAGGAAAGAAAAAATTGCCAAAATTGTGAACAGGGATTTCCTATATTAGACAATCGTTAGCGATTAGCGAGGAGTCAACTCACTGCAAAACCCACTCGTGCGATTTAAAGGCGGAAACGAGTGGTGGACATGCGATTTCTTCTCCTTATCCATCTAACTTCTTCAAGACATACTACCAACTTCCAATAGAATTTGGGATACACCTGAACTCTAACATGATGACTAGCAAAGGATTGGATAATACTAAATGAGGAAATTGATATTATTGTTACCAATGATTTTTGGAAATCAAAAGACTTGTGTTTGAGGGTGAAAGTGCTTAGACTTGTTGATGGGAAGGAAAAGCCTTCAATGGGCTTTGTTTGTGTAGAACTATTAAACAAAAGGATGACAATAGAAAGACATTGAAGAAGGAATGTGTCTATATGTCAATCTTAAGGGCCCGTTTGGTACGAATTCTCCAAATTCTACAGTAAATCAATTCTCATTTTCAACTACACATTCTTCAATAAAATAATATTTTCCATCACATCAATAATATTTTCTTCTTTTTCAACCACACATTTCCCATCATATCACTATTCAAAATCAATTCTTCCCCCAAAAAATTCCTCACAAACAAGCTGTAAATATTGTTGATGAAAAAATAGAATCACCTTGATAATCTACTTGATAAAATGGTTTACCTTTTTAGGATCAATTTTATTTCTTCAAGAATCCAAGTATTAAAATGATCAACTCATAACAAATAATGTGATTTTTTGTGTTTAGTAGATCTTTTTCGATGCTAAAATGAAACATCATGTGATAAAGATCGAGTTACAAATATACATTCTAAAAGAAGGTACATTTGGAAGAAAACTAGCAATAAGTGGATGTGAGAACAACACTCCAAATTACAATTCAGATATGTTATTTTCTTTCTTGTTAATATACCATATAAATTACAATTATTTATATTATATACATTTTTATCATTTTCTTTTGTATTTACTAGTTAGTTATTGGGACTTCTTTGGCAATGAAATACAAAATTTGAATTAGTAAAAACATGATCCTTGGTTTGACTACTAGTCCCCAGGCTTCAAAAGAAATTGAAGTGTCTTTGAAAGGGTAAGTACTAATTATGTAGTGATATTTTTAGTTATTTGGTAGTAGTTTGTTATTCATGAAGTATATTAATGGTGTGTTTGAGCCATATTATTTTGGAAGAATGTATTCTAGAATAATAGATTGATGGAGAATGTGTGGTTGAAAAAGAAGGAAAAATTATTGATGTGATAAAAAATATTATTTTATTGAAAAATGTGTGATTTGAAATGAGTTGAAGAATGAAATTGAAAATTTTAATGTATACCAAACATGGACTAAAGTTTTATAACTTCTTTGCGTAGATATACACTGAGAAAAATGAATCCATTAGATGCCACGTGGATGAAAAATCATTTATGTTGAATTTAATTCAAGGTTGATGTATGAAGAGAAAGAAAAAAAATTAGAGAATCTACTAGCCAGAAATGCAAAATCTTGATTTGTAGAGAATTATAATGATAATATGGGTATAGAAGGATATCTTCCCAACCATGAAAGGTACTAAAAATTCTCAAGTTGAATTAAGAGAGTTTGAAGAAACTGATTTTGCATCAAATGACATGGAAGATGATTTGGAAGAAAAATAAATATTAAATTAGAGTCTGACAAAAAGCTAAATAGGATTTGGGAATATCTATTTTTTTTTTTTTTTTTTTGAAAGCTAGCTATATTCATATTTAATTTAATTCTAAAAATTAATTATTTTAGTAATTATATTATCTATAATTTTGAAAGTATGTTTTTATAGAACATTTAAAAAATACTTACAATTTTCTTTAAAAAAAAAATGAAATATGCAAAATTTTATTTACTTGTTGATTAAAAAAAAAAGAAGATAATTATTATTAAAATACATTAGTATATGATAATTGGCGCAAAACGTCCCTACCTATTACGGGTTTTGTGAAAAACGTCTATACGTTTGATTTTTTGGTGCAGTACGTCCCTACCTTTACATTTTCTTGCGTAAAACGTCATTTTTCACCAATTTCTAACATAAAATGACAATTATACCATCCTATATAAATTAAAAAAAGAAGAAAAATAAAAAGAAAAATAAAGAATAAATTGTAATATACTCCTCAATTTTTTTAAAATGCAAATCAATCCAAGATAATTGTAAGAAAATGACTCATTTTATTATAATTGCACACAAGCACCCATCTCCACCATTTCGAACCGGCAGAGCCTTCCCATCTTTGATCTCCCTCCTCAAAATCAACCACAATCACCACCACCACCAGTCGTTGTAAGCCACATCATCGACACCCATATCCATCACCAATATACAGCAAATTCAAACTTCAACAGAAGAAAAAATAGGGCATATTTTGATTCAAAAAACTGGAGCAAGTAATGGATCAATCGATTCAATTGAGAAGTTACCCAATATCGTATTGACCTACTGAAAGTTTTACTGGGTCCAATTTGTAGAAATAACATCACTTTGCCCTTCAATTGGAGGTGGATTCACTGAACTTATACGCGTGCGTGAGGGGCTGTAATTTGGGCTTGAAAATTTTGAATTGTTGCACTATTTGATGATATGAAACCATGGTTGGATGTGCATTGAAGTGTAGAAGAAGCCGATATGTGTTGGGCGTGATGAGTGTGATCGAAAGAGTGGTTGTCGCCAAGTTTTTTGGCTGCGAACGGTGACCGATTTTGTGGCTATGGGGGTGCATTTGGGGGCGGCATGAGGTGGGGATGGTGGTCGGATTTGTTGGGCGGGTGAGGTCGATACCGGTGACGGTGATACTCGACATCCTAGGAGGTGGGATGGGGGGTTTTTTGGAGGTGAAAGTCGGCGGTGACATAGATGAGAAGATTCTGCCGGTTGGAGACGGGGCTTGGGTGCAATTATGATAAAGTGAGTCATTTTCTTGCAATTATCTTGGATTGATTTGCATTTTAAAAAAAAAGTTGAGGAGCATATTGCAATTTATTCTTTACTTTGTTTTTACTTATATAGGAGGGTATAATTGTCATTTTATGTTAAATTTTGTGAAAAGGACGTTTTGCTCAAGAAAATGCAAAGATAGGGACGTACTGCATCAAAAAATCAAACGTATAGACGTTTTTCACAAAATCCATCATAGATAGGGACGTTTTGCACCAATTACCCCATTAGTATACATTGCCCTTGTTTGGTGAGTATTAAAATATGATTTTTTAGTAAATTTTAATAGATATTCATGAAATGTATGATTAAAAAAATGTGAGATCCTTGAAATAAATTGTTGACTTTGATTTAGATTAAAATATTTAATTGGTACCAAATAACCGCTATATCGACTTGAGTACATTACCTCCACATTTTATGACGCCTTATAAACTTTGATATTCACACTTTGTAACTTAATAGAGCGTTATGAGATTTTGATGGATTTTAAAACTTCTTTTAAATAAATTAAGGGGCTCTCAATTAAAATCTTAATGAGATCTTTTAAGATTTAAGTACATGATAGCTAGCAAAGAATTTCATTAAGGATTGCCCATGGCGCGCAAGCGAATGTGTCGAATCACCAATCAATATAGGGCCACAATGGGCTTGTACAATTTCTTTCGTTAATGATTAGTTTGATTGGTAAATGGGAAAAATTTTCCAATTTCATGTAAGTTAGAAAATAAAAATTCAAGTACTTCGTATAAATGCGTTTTTCATAAAATTGACAAAAAATAAATATAAACTGAGCAACTTTAGATTTAACCCAATCAAACGGAGCAACTTTAGCCCCTGTTTGGTATATATTAAAATTTTCATTATCATTTTTCTACTAATTTTCAACCACATATTTTTCAATAAAATAATATTTTCTATTACATCAATAAATTTTTCTTCTTTTTCAACTATATATTCTCCATCAATCTATTACTACAAAATACATTTTTCGAAAATAACGTGTCACAAACACACCCTTAGATTCGGATATGTGATAGAGCCTTACGGGCCCCTCACAAGGGGCCGGACCCCACGTGTATATTTTTTTAAAACTAGTTTTTGCCCGTGCATTGCACGGGTTTTGTACTTGTTGAGGATATATTAGTGTTGCATGCGCGTTACTTTTTTGTTGTTTGTTTAATCATCTAAAAAGTTTATAATCTACTATTAAAAGTGGAGGCAAGTTTACAATATAAAAAGAAGGGCGAAATTCTAGTTTAAACAAAGGAAAAAAGTTTAAACAAAGGATGTTTCCTGATTAAGTTTGAAACCAGCACATATTTTATATATAACACTGAAATCAAGCTAAAGTCAACATGACTTTCTAGGAAGCCAGTTTTCTATGATAAAAGCAGTAGCCAATTACCATTAACTTGTGGATTTAACTTGAAGTCATAATACACATGGTTGGAACATTGAAACAATTGAACAACCAAAAAGCAAAGAAATTTCACATTTTGACTCATACCTCTTAAAATATGTTTTTCTCCAAATGACTTGTAGACATTCCTACATTCGATAAGCACATCTAGAATGAAAGAATTGTAAAAATGTATTAACATTTTCACCAAGTTTTTGTATAAAATTAACTTTAAAAAGTGGTCTCTTTCACTCTGGAACTTCATCACCCGTTTCAAATTAAATTAAAAAAGTGAACTAATATCTTTCTCAACTTCTTTTTTCGTTCCCAAGACATCAACATTTAACGTGATGAGCACCTTGTTGAATACATCAAAAAAGACATATAGGGGGCTGGTTCCCATATCACCATATACAACACCAAGTGTTTGAAATGCCAGTGCAACTGTTTGCCAAAGATACGCATCCTGATTCATGAACGTAAATCTCGGCAAGGAATTACTATCAGCGTTTACATAAACATTAATATTTGAAGGAATTGTATTTGTATATGCATCTTCTACTAATGGTTAGTCAAGTCCTCTCATCAAATCTGTGAACCAAATTGGAACTTCACAGTTAATTTTTCTTGTAAGATAAATGATTCACACTTTTTTGTGTTACTTTTGACTTCCTTCAATATGTATGTATCTGTATTCTGTGCAGTGTCATGAAAGCTTGGTCTGAAATCTGTTTATCCAGTAGGTTTCGTTTGTTAGGATAATTATTTCCTTCATAAATGATATTTAATGTCGTTACTTTTCAAGAAATAATTGGAATCATCTTCCTTTGTTAATGACAAGTCATGTGTCAAATTAAACCTATTTGTACTACTAAGACCAATAATATCCCTCGCAACCCATACGCATGTCATTTCTTAACTTATCATTTGACCAGCTAACTTATTGATGTCATGTACATGCATAGTATATGTACATGCATTTGTATAAATGCTATAGCTGGTGAGTAAGAAACTGATGGTTATTGTTTTTTAGCTTCTCATTTACAGGATTCTTCCTGTTCCTTTGGCAAATTCTTTACAATCCTTCTGGAAATGTTGGTAGTGTTGTTTTTACAATTTCAAGAAACTAAGTCTGCTTTATTTTTTGCTAATTAGTAATAATCTACAATAGTTTGAGAAATCATTGCTTGTTCTCTAAGAAACTTTCACAATATTGCCTAACTGATTAATTGATCATATCCTATTAACTATTTATGTGTTTACAGGTTGATAATGTTAACAACATTGTTGTGGCAAAAAAAAATATTGAAATGAAAATGAACAAGCAAAAATATAACAAATGAACTTTAGAATTTACGTCAAAGATTATTAATTCACATAGCTAATTGCTAACTGAGAATATTTGGTTTACTTCTAAGCAATTTTCATTCAAGAATAGGGAAACAATATGATTATTAAATGTAACAAGAAAGTTATATAGGTAAACAAAAACAATTAGAATTGTGTGGAAATTATTTTATTTATTTGTGATTATATTTACCTGAAATTAATTAATTAGAGAGGTAGACTGAAATCAGCAACTGTGAATCGATTCTCGAACTTCTAAATTAAACTGTTAATTATAGAAAATTGATATGTTAAAAACTGCAACGACACCATGGGACACCACCCGGGACGTCCCGAAGTTTAGAAACGCACGAGGACATTAGAAGTCTTAAAAATTTCATTACGATATTTGAAATTGTCTTCAATGTTAAATTATCGAACGCCTCTTTGGTCAATGGTGTCGCTACAGTTTTTAATATCAATTATTTATAGTTGCAACCGTGTTCGGAAATTTACCTGCAAATGATTTGTAATGTTAAGAAGTGGCGGTGAAATTTTTACAGCCGAAAAACAAGCAGTGTAGCATTATTTAGAAAGCTAATTTTACACTTACTCGAGTAGGGTATTGGGAAAGAAACTATGTAAACTGAATATATATTCATGTCGATAGATGATTATATTTATAGGGAGAATTTGAATAAAATATAAGAGATTGGTCAATCAGAAGTGAAATTACTTGAATGTATTCACGGGTGGAAGCTGTTGAGGTTGGTGGGATGATTATTGAGAAGTGGGGAGGTGGGAAAATAGTGGTAGGTGGAAGTATGGACCTATATTAATTTGGATTGATTTTAAGAAGTGATTGGCTTTGGAGGGTAGGTAGGAAATGAGGACATGAAAATTAAAGGATAGATTAGGGAATAATGTAATAAATAATTTGTATTTACGCATTGAATTAATATTAGCATTGATTGACTTGTTGGATGAATTATATATGTCATATTGTTTTTATTTATTTAACTGACGGAATTTAAGGTAATAAAGTAAGTTTGTTTTGATTTTTTTTTTTTTTTTTTAAAATTTAAATATCACAAATATGTATTGTAAAAATTATATTATTTAATATATACTTACTAATTATTATACGAAATATTTAAAATGAAGAGAAAATAGCTTTCTTTTGTTTCTTGCAGATCAAACAAAATATAAATAAGGCAGGAAAAGTGTATGCTATTTAGATTCAAATTTTCTGTACATATAATTACGACGATGATTTTTAAAAAAAAAAAAAAAAAAAAAAAAAAAAAGAGAATATTTGAAATTTTCGTACAATAAATATTTTATATTTAACCATTGAATTAATACAATAATTTTGATACATTAAATAGCCATCAATTGAAGTAAATTTTTTTTTTTTAATTATTCCTTTTCTCCCCATGCGCACGGGGATAGTGATCCTCCCTGTGCGAGCATGGGGAGTTTCATCTTTCCCGTGGTGGACGGGGAGAATCACACCCCGTGTGCGTACGGGACAATTCGGTATGTAAAATATTTCTATTTTTATTTTATTTATTATTATGATTATTGATTATTTTCTGTATTTAAATATCACTTTAAGTAAAGCAAGTAAAATATCAAACACATTTGCAACTACCAAAATATGTCATCGTGTAATTTTATTTAGCGCAAAGTATATAAAATTTGTAAAAATCATAATTTTATTCTAAAACAATTATAATTTAAATCAGGACATTAATTTTTTCAATGGCGGTCGTATTAAACTATTTTTCCGATAAGGTATATTTTATCGAACTGTAAAATATATGTCTCATAATAATTATTAAAGAAATCATCTGAGAATCTTAATTCAAATAATAATTAGAATTGAAATTGAAAAAAAAAAATGCAACTAATTTACAATTGTATAAACCCTGAATAAAATTTTATTGGATTAATAAATTAAATTCGAAAAATATATTCTTTTTAAAAAAAAAAAAATTTGAAAATTACACAAGTGTATATATTTGACAACACTATAAAGATTTTTAAATTAATTATAAGGAGGGGTGTTATTTGAAAAACCAATTTTGAATTAATAGGAAGAAATTTTAAATATTTAAAAACATTCATATAATAGTATTACTTTTATTTATTTATTATTTTTTTTTATTCTAAATATCAACTTAAGTGAAGCAAGTAAAATATCAATACAATTTGAACAAATAAATAGATTAGTAAAAAAGTATAACTTCTTCTCATATATTTATACACATTAAACTTTGTAAAGTAGTATTTTCGATATAGAATAATTGATTGCAAATTATAATTGAGTTCGAAAAAGTGCCTGTTGATCCAAATTTTCATATAAAATTACAAAACGTTGTACATATCAACTTTCATCATTTTTATATTGTCAACCAGTAAAATCAAAATTAGCGAGGATGTAGGAAGTATTCATTGTAGCAGATATCAACGACAAGCTTCCGTCTATACGCGATCATCCTGTCTGCAGAAACTGTCTCTATTGGGTACCCTAAAACAAAGCATTCCATGTATTTGAGTAGAAAAATTCCACAATTTGTCATGCGAAACAAATAATTTTATATTCAGCGTAATGAAAACAGTAAATGTAAAATTATACGAAAGAAGAAACAAAATATTAGAATATTATAGTAATAAATAAATACATTATATTTTTACCCGTTATGCACAGTAGGGTGATATTGTTTGATATCAATTGCTAGTGGCCTGTCTGGAATTTTCTTCACGTAGCGCCTATATTTTTCAAATTTTACGCTCATTAGTATACCTCTTGTTAAGTCAATCACCGCGTTTGAATGTGCTCGAATTTGTTCTGGGGTATGAACGTTGTCCCTGCAGTCGTCGTATATTTCAACTTTCCATTCGGGAATGTTTACAAAAAATAGCTACCATGTGTTGGTTGGGTAGTAACATGGAATCAATAGGTATTTGCACCTTAACCACGAACGACCAGCTGTTGGTAAAACACCATTTGTGTACTGCAGGATAATGGGGAAATTCCCAATATCTCCAATAGTATTTCTGTCCCGAATTTCTAAGTGGACCATCATTTGACGAGTACACTCCGCTTCATAATTGAAGTCTAGGATTGCATATTCTTTCGAGGTTGGGGAGGATTTGTCGTTGACGAGTCGCCGCAACAATGTTAATTCCTGATCAATACTCTAACAAAAAAATAGATATAATTTAAAAATATTATTTATTTAAAAATATTATTTATGAAATTTAATGCATTATGAAAAATGGATTTTACTAACCATAGTAGTTATATCTTGTGTCATGTCTAGGATAGATTCAAGGAAATTCCTTTTATGTAGGTTGTTGTTTGGATCTTTCCAAAATGTTCTGCACAACATAATTTAATTTAAGTTAAAATATACAAAATTTAAATGATGTTATCGAAGAGGATGAGATACAAATAGATTTATTACTGTGGATCGTTATTTGCTATCCAATCTGTGACTGTTTTGTATCTTTCTATACAACAGTCTTTCAAAGGATTATTTGTTGGTGGTATGGAAAACTGTACCTTTTTTCCTTTGTTTCTTTTTTCCACTGCTTCTGTGGAAATATTCTCCATCTGTTGAGATGCTGATGCATGTTGTTCAGTAGGGCTCATATGGATAGGAGCATCTTCATGAAGAGAATGTACAAGATGTTCCATGTGTGATTCCCATGTGGATAATTTGTCCAGAAGGTTGAGATTTTGTTCATTAATGTAAGTTCGTACTGAACTTAAATTGGTATCCACGTGGTTTTGCATGGTAGAATGCATGGCATGATTTTCTTCTTGTGACATGTGATGTTGGTTAAATAAATCTCTTTGTTGTTGAACAATGGTGTCATACCAATGTTCTTGTCTTTGTGATTGTTCCATGATGGTTGTTTCCAAGTGGTTGTACAACTGAGATACATCTGATGCAATGTTTGTTCTCATATCGTTGCATAAATAAGACACATCTGATATAATATGCTGCCTATGTGTGTCCAACAGTTCTTCCATTTCTTGTCTTGTGATGTAATTAGAACTGATATGAGGAGAGTCTGAAGTA
Organism: Fraxinus excelsior; assembly: GCA_019097785.1. Lineage (NCBI taxonomy): Eukaryota > Viridiplantae > Streptophyta > Magnoliopsida > Lamiales > Oleaceae > Fraxinus > Fraxinus excelsior. The sequence continues at coordinate 93,596 of CM032644.1, read as the reverse complement.
GTTGGAATGGGAGTAGGAGGAGTAGGTGGCGCGGTATCAAGTTGATGGAAGTGTTGAGGGATATTGTCTGGTTCTCCTGTGATAATTCTGTGAAGTAAATTATGTTCGTGGTTGTCTGGCATTGAAAGAGATATATACCAAATTGTTTGTAATTCTTGATTTGTAGGTTGTAATATTGTCTTTGCTAAAATCTGTAAGCATAATAAAATACTTAAATAATGTGTTTGAAATTTTTGCAGTAAAATTTAAGTATACTGTTAGAAGGAATGTAATGAATACGTGAAATACCTCTTGAGTAGATAAAAACTGTCTGATTGCATTTTCGGTTAACACTCTCTGTGGCCTCCATCTGTACATTCTTGGTGTTCTTATTACTCTACCTCTAGGATGTCCAAATTTTCGGCCAATTCGAGGAAATGCTTCGTATATCCAGTACTTATATGAGCAGAAATATATATTAGATATATAAGATTAAAAATCAATGAATAAAATATAAATAAAGTATATAAAAAATTAAAAATAGAAGAGTAATACCTGAAAAGCAAGTGGGTATCCATGCAGTGAATATTTTGATTCAAGTTGTTCATTCTGGTGCATTCTCTGTACTCGTTTTACATGTGATGCTTGTAATGATTTTAGTAAAACATTATATGATTGGCGGCCCCACGGATATGCAAGAAAAGCATCAACATTTTCAACCATGGATAAAGTTTTTTGATCAATATATCTTCCTGTAGGCTTCAAAATGCATTCTACGAACATTACTAAGCCAAGTTTGAATTTGTCATCTTCGTTTTCACAAAGGTGAAATGCTTCAGATAGTGTTGTCATTTTGATTCTACTCATACCATTGAAATATTCATCCTTAAGTCGATTACCAGCAAAATGAAATTCTAAAGGTATTTCATTACAAGGTAATCTTGTTATGAGGCAGAACTCATGCATACTGAAGCGGGCTAACTGATCATTTAATTTGACCCAAATTTCATTCACTTTACCGCAATGAACAAGGTGCATTATAAACTCATGAACCAATTTACCGCTAAATTGTTGTTCTTCTTCAGATTTATGAAAAATACTACATATGAATGCATGAAAGTTGCTACCCATTAAATCCGCCTGCTGTTCTGCGTTGATAAGTTCAAAAAAATTCCTAAGATATTGATGATTAGGATATTGAGTTACGCCAGCAGAATACCAGTGGTTTGGATGAAGTAAGTATTCCAAAGACATCTGTAGATAGAAAAAAAGGAAAATATTTTAAATATATGCCTAATAAAATTTTACCAATTTATGGAGTTTATGATTTTATGTATTTCATTTATTATTTTTGCAGTAAATAAGAGGGGAAAAAAATTGGGACAATTTATTGTATTACTTGTAATATGTGATATTGTACTAATAAAAGTACACATGCTTTACAATAAGCAATTTTTCGTTTGAACTGTATTTACAGCAAAAGTTTGGAGTTATATAATTCGTAAGATAACACGTTTTAAATATTCTAATTTGTTGCAATTATATCATAATTTATAATTTATTGCAATTACATTATAATTTGTTATAGCATCCTAAAAATACTACAATTTTTAAAATGACAGTAAGAATGAACGTATAAGTTACTAAATAAAATAATACAATTTTTAAAATGACAGTAAGAATGAACGTATAAGTTACTAAATAACGATAAGGATACAAATGAACGATTTTATTATGAAAATATAAAATTATTGAATATTTATAAGATGAAGATTAACATACCTTTTTCAAATAGATAGTTGAGAGTTTGAGTATCGGTGAAATTATATTGATGGAGAGAAACTATTGAAAGTAGAAAAGATAAGTGGATTTGTCTTGCATGAAGTAGGCTTTTTGTTCTACTTTTGGCTAGTAAAAAAGGTTAAATAAGTGGTTTGGTTTGAATCGCGTGCAGAATTAAATAAGTGGTTGGCAAGGTTTGGTTAGAATTATTTAACATTTGACTTTACAGGTGGAATGAAAAAATTGGTCATTTCTGTGGTGTATCAAAGGCAGTGTATTAAACGCAATGGAACGGTAGATAAAAAGTGGGTAGGTGGAGAGTAATGATGTTAGTATTAATGTATATGATTATTATTGTATTTATATTTAATGTGAAGATTAATGTAAAATTGATAAGAAACTTATTTTATCACGTTAAATTGGTATGTTAAATATAAGAAGAATAATAGATACAAATTAATTATGGTGTATTTCTTTAGCGTAAAGTATATAAATTTGTAAAAATCATGACAATATACTATTTATTAAAAGTAAATACACTTATAATTTCTTTCAAAAAAATATAATTTATTCAGGACATGAATCTATTAATTTAATTTTCTAATACGGTAGCTAATAATTTGAGAGGAATAAATCTTGAATACAATATGATTTATTAATAAATAAAATAAAAAATATAAGAAAATATAATCAATTTCATAAGTTTAGGTGACATAATAATTATGACGATGATTTTAAAAGAATTTCTTATAATAAATTTTTTATATTTACGTACTGAATTAATATTGATTAATTGAATAGTATCAAGTTGAGCTAAACAAAGGAAAAAAAAAAAAAAAAAAAAGAGAAACAATTATCTGTTCTCCCCGTGCGCGCACGGGGAGTTTGAAACTTCCCGTGCCCGCACGGGAAAAATCCTTTTCAAATGTTTTTATTTTTTTTGAGTTGTTAATATGAACTTAATTCAATGAATTCAAATATTAATAAATACATACTAATTATGGTGTATTTGTTTAGCGTAAAGTATATAAATCTGTAAAAATCCTGAAGATATACTATTTGTTAAAAGTAAATACACTTATAATTTCTTTCAAAAAAATATTATTTATTCAGGACATGAATCTATTAATTTAATTTTCTGATACGGTAGCTAATAAATTGAGAGGAATAAATCCTGAATACAATATGATTTATTAATAAATAAAATAATAAATATATGAAAATATAATCAATTTCATAAGTTTAGGTGACATAATAATTATTACGATGATTTTTAAAGAATTTCGTATAATAAATATTTTATATTGAATAGTATCAAGTTGAGCTAAACAAAGAGTAGGAAAAAAAATAAATAAATAAAATAATTGCGTTATCTCCCCGTGCGCGCATGGTAAAAAAAAATTTCATAATTTTTTTTTTTTTTTTGAGTTCTTAATGTGAACTTAATTCAAGCAATTGAAATATTAATAAATACAAATTAATTATTGTTTATTTGTTTATCGTAAAGTATATAAATTTGTAAAAATGACGACGATATACTATTTGGTATAAGTAAATACACTCATAATTTCTTCCAATATGATTTATTAATAAATAAAATAAAAAATATTAGAAAATACAATCAGTTTCATAAGTTTAGGTGACATAATAATTATTGCGATGATTTTTAAAGAATTTCGTATAATAAATATTTTATATGTACGTATTGAATTAATATTCTATTAATTTAATAGTATTAAATTGAGATTAAAAAAAATGTAATTGTCTCATTTTCTCGTGCGAGCACGGGGAAAAATTCTTTTCAGTTTTTTTTGTTTTTTTTTAGTTCTTAATATCAACTTAATTCAAGCAACTCAAATATTAATAAATACAAATTCATTATTGTTTATTCGTTTAGCGTAAGGTATATAAATTTGTAAAAATCACGACGATATACTATTTGTTGAAAGTAAATACACTTATAATTTCTTCCAAAAAAATATAATTTATTCAGCAAGCTATTAATTTAATTTTCTAATACGGTAACTAATAATTTGACAGGAATAAATCATGAATACAATATATTTAATTTTCTAATACGATAGCTAATAATTTGAGAGGAATAAATCCTGAATACAATATGATTTATTAACAAATAAAATAAATAATTTGAGAGAAATAAATCATGAATACAATATGATTTATTAATAAATAAAATAAAAAATAAATGAAAATATAATCAATTTCATAAGTTTAGGTGACATAATAATTATTACGATGATTTTTAAAGAATTTCGTATAACAAATATTTTATATTGAATAGTATCAAGTTGAGCTAAACAAAGAGAAGGAAAAAAAAATAAAATTAAATGCCTTATCTCCCCGTGCGCGCACAGGAAATTTTTTTTTCATATTTTTTTTTTAAGTTCTTAATGTGAACTTAATTCAAGCAATTGAAATACTAATAAATACAAATTAATTATTGTTTATTTGTTTATCGTAAAGTATATAAATTTGTAAAAATGACGACGATATACTATTTGTTAAAAGTAAATACACTCATAATTTCTTCCAAAAAAATATAATTTATTCAGGACATGAAGCTATTAATTTAATTTTCTAATACGGTAGGTAATAATTTGAGAGGAATAAATCCTGAATACAATATGATTTATTAATAAATAAAATAAAAAATATATGAAAATATAATCAATTTCATAAGTTTAGGTGACATAATAATTATTACGATGATTTTTAAAGAATTTCGTATAACAAATATTTTATATTGTATAGTATCAAGTTGAGCTAAACAAAGAGAAGGAAAAAAAAAAATTGCCTTATCTCCCCGTGCGCGCACGGGAAATTTTTTTTCATATTTTTTTTTTAAGTTCTTAATGTTAACTTAATTCAAGCAATTGAAATATTAATATATATACAAATTAGTTATTGTTTATTTGTTTATCGTAAAGTATATAAATTTGTAAAAATGACGACGATATATTATTTGTTAAAAGTAAATACACTCATAATTTCTTCCAATATGATTTATTAATAAATAAAATAAAAAATATTAGAAAATACAATCAATTTCATAAGTTTAGGTGACATAATAATTATTACGATGATTTTTAAAGAATTTCGTATAATAAATATTTTATATTTACGTATTGAATTAATATTCTATTAATTTAATAGTATTAAATTGAGATAAAAAAAAAAGGTAATTGTCTCATTTTCCCGTGCGCACACGGGGAAAAAAAAATTCAGTTATTTTTTTTTTTTTTTTTAGTTCTTAATATCAACTTAATTCAAGCAAGTCAAATATTAATAAATACAAATTCATTATTGTTTATTCGTTTAGCGTAAAGTATATAAATTTGTAAAAATCACGACGATATACTATTTCTTAAAAGTAAATACACTTATAATTTCTTCCAAAAAAATATAATTTATTCAGCACAGGAAGCTATTAATTTAATTTTCTAATACGGTAGCTAATAATTTGAGAAGAATAAATCATGAATACAATATATTTAATTTTCTAATACGGTAGCAAATAATTTGAGAGGAATAAATCCTAAATACAATATATTTAATTTTCTAATACGATAGCTAATAATTTGAGAGGAATAAATCCTGAATACAATATGATTTATTAACAAATAAAATAAATAATTTGAGAGAAATAAATCCTGAATACAATATGATTTATTAATAAATAAAATAAAAAATATATGAAAATATAATCAATTTCATAAGTTTAGGTGACATAATAATTATTACTATGATTTTTAAAGAATTTCGTATAACAAATATTTTATATTGAATAGTATCAAGTTGAGCTAAAGAAAGAGAAGAAAAAAAAAAATTGCCTTATCTCCCCGTGCGTGCACGGGAAAAAAAAATTTCATATTTTTTTTTTAAGTTCTTAATGTGAACTTAATTCAAGGAATTGAAATATTAATAAATACAAATTAATTATTGTTTATTTGTTTATCGTAAAGTATATAAATTTGTAAAAATGACTACGATATACTATTTGTTAAAAGTAAATACACTCATAATTTCTTCCAAAAAAATATAATTTATTCAGGACATGAAGCTATTAATTTAATTTTCTAATACGGTAGGTAATAATTTGAGAGGAATAAATCCTGAATACAATATGATTTATTAATAAATAAAATAAAAAATATCAGAAAATATAATTAATTTCATACGTTTAGGTGACATAATAATTATTACAATGATTTTTAAAGAATTTCGAATAATAAAAATTTTATATTTACGTATTGAATTTATATTCTGATTAATTTAATTGTATTAAGTTGAGCAAAAGAAAATAATGTAATTGCCTCATTTCTCCGTGCCCGAGAGTGATTCTCTCCGTGCGTGCACGGGGAGTTTGAAACCTCCCGTGCGCGCACGGGAAAAAATTCTTCAGTTATTTTTTTTTTTTTTGAGTTCTTACTATCAACTTAATTCAAGCAACTCAAATATTAATAAATACAAAATAATTATTGTTTATTTTTTTAGCGTAAAGTATATAAATTTGTAAAAATCAAGATGATATACTATTTGTTAAAAGTACATACACTAATAATTTTTTTCCAAAAAAATATAATTTATTTAGGACAGGAAGCTATTAATTTTATTTTCTAATTTCAATAGCGAACTCCTCGTGCACGCACGGGGAGTTTGACACTTCCCGTTCGCGCACGGGGAGGATCAACCTCCCCGTGTGCGCACGGGAAAAATTCTATATGCTGTCTGCTAAAGTATTTACAAATTGCATTAATATTTGAATTCATTGAACTAAGTTAATATTTCCAATAAACAATAAAGGAAAAGAAATAAGGGTTGGAATTGTCTCCGCACACGCACGAGGAGTGGGAAACTCCCCGTGCGCACGGGGAGTTTCCCTTTTCTCGTAAGTGGAAGGGGAGAAGAAGAATTATTTATTTTTTTGATCTTTGTTTAATAAAAATATTAATTGAAAATGTAAATCTCTTGCTCATGTGCTCAGACGGGGAGGTTTGTTCTTCCATTTTTACACGGAGAGTTTACCTTTGGAACAAAAAAAAAAGAATATAGTCAATAAATACACCGTGAAAACACAAACATAAAAAAACTTTATAACAAAGAGGATATAATACCACACAACGACTACGGTCTTCATAATTTTAATATCTGCAAAAAGCAAAACCCAAAAACAACTTTTTCACCTATTTGTCTCAAAAGTTATACGTTCTTCTTTTATGATAAACTTCTGCGTGAAAAATTTGTACACAGACATATTAGGTGAGGTAGTTTTTACTGTCTATTGCTTCAAAACAAAGGTTAACGTCATCTATGTTTTTTTGGAAGTTGGCAAGGTTGTTGTGTCGCTAATATGAGAATTTTTCCGAGTCTTCTTTTGCGGGTTTAGATCTGGTTGAGCAGCATCATCTAATCGAAAGAGAGACCTTTTTGGATTTGATGCAGTTGTTGCGTAAGTATTTCCGATTGCTTCAGTATTTGAGGTTTGTGTCTTTCCTTTGGTCTTTGTGTTTTTGTCATCTCTATTTTCTCCTGATTCGACTAAACTTTTCACAGTAATGTTAGTGGGAGGATTTGTTTCATTGATTGTGATTGAAGGTTCGTCTTCAACCATTGTTTCTGAAGAGTTGAACGTAAAGATAATTTCAAAATGACATTCCGAAGGATTTTGCCACTTTTGTGTCACTTTCAGATAAAATAGTGAATCTGTTTCACTTTCAGTTCTCATAAAACTATTGATATCCACATCTGGTTCCTGCAATAGAGCAAATATGTTTGCATAGGAGATATTGAAGTATAAAGAAAAGAATATTTAAACATGTTAGAAGTTTCATTTTACCTTTTGAAAATGGGTCATTATCGCGTTCCCAGTAGTTTCTAATAATGTTTCTGCAGCGCTTCCTATGATGCTTGCATTTAATGCTCCAGATTTGTCTTGTAGGTTTACGAAAGCATTTGCTCTAAGCATTAATTTTTCGGAAAGCATATATTATGTAATTTTTTAACTATGTTAGTATTGGATAAAACCAAACATAAATGTTAGATAATGTAAATTACCTTGGGATACCTTTTGCATGCTCATACTTACAAAATCGGCATTTGTGAATTTCTCCAAGGTCTGCGGTCGATAATTTGTTGCAGTTGTCGCACGACATATACTAAAATTTTTGATTTTTCGAATTGATCTTCCAATGAGCTTTGACCCAGTAGAATTTTTTCTGTAGGTTTAAGAAATAGTGATATGCACTCATAAAATATATATAGCTAACATATTTATATTAATTAGAGATATATTGGATGACTCGGAAAGTACCTCTGGATGAATTCCTAGTAACTCGGCAATTGGTGTGAATTTGTCATCGTTTGGAGGTAATATTTTCGGTGGTGTGATAGGAACAGAACACTGATTTTGTGTAAGTTGGTCCAGTCTCTCTTTGTTAGCTTCCAACCTGTAGCAAGTGATTATATGTTTATTTATAAAAATTATAAATATATTATTTTTTTCTTAGTTATTTCAATTACCAATCTTTGTAGTGTGCAATAGCTACTATGTCAGAATTGATGAAGAATGTGTTGTTCGTTTTGGTTGATAAAGTAATACCTGCGAAAAAAAAAGATACAATAATTAGTTTTTTCGTGTATTTTATTAAGTAAATCGACTTAGACAAAAAAAACTTAAATCAGTATTCATACCACCGAACAAAGAAACCTTAAGATTAGTCACCCATATGACTGGTCTGTTAGCTAGGTTTGCAGTAATAGTAACACATTCTCGTTCCACAAAACTATCCCACAAGGTTAGCATTACTGTTTGGAATTGTTTATCTATCAAAATGATATCTTGGAGAATGGCCTCTGTACCAAAATGAGTTTGGACAGTTCTTTTGTGTCTAACATCCACAGCTATTCCTATGACACCTGAAAAAAAAAATTGGTATGATTTTTTTTATGCAACATATTTCGGTATCATATATATATAATATAAAACTGTATAATATTTGATAGAAATTTTACTGATATTGTTGTTTTTATCCATGTGGTGTTCTAGTTCTTCAAATGGAGTAAGTTCATATTGTGAGAAAACGAAGTTTAAGTTATTCTCATGCAGTTCTTCAATTTTTGTTCTCCCTGTTATGGTCCAAATTCTCTGATCAGATGAGCTTCTGAACGGACTTTTGTTCTCCTTTACTGTTGCATTTGAGATAATATAGGTTTTGCCTAGTTGAAGCTGATCGTTAAGTGCAGTAATATTTGTGTCGTACAAAGTTGCTGTAATCTGATTACCCTGTTTAAAAGAAATTATGAGAGTGTTTACTAAATATATATTCGGAGAAAATAAAGTTGAAAAATTGTTTAGTTCCTACTACATATATACCTCTAAATCCATCAGTAGAATAGATTGGTATCTGGTGCTGGAATTACGAGCAATTTTCGGTGTTTGCTTTCCGATGATGACTACTTTTGCGGACCAACCAGTTTTTGAAATTGCAATTTGCGGGATAAGTTTATACTGTGTAGCCATGGTTGTGTTTAAGATTAAGAGTAAGAGAAGCGTAATATTTTTTTTTTGTTTGAGATGTTTGAATTCTGAGGTACAAAATGAGGGTATTTATAGATAACATACGAGATTGAATAGATATTTTAATATTAAGAAATAAATAATTTCATTTGGGTTTATAAGATTAAATTTCTTGAAAAGGATAAACTTAACAATTTCAAGTTTCGACGTGGCTACGTGGGTTAATAAATATCTTTTTTCTAGAACATCCTGCAATTGTCGGTTTGTGTATTCATCTAGAGAACAAAAATGTGTCGCCAACAAAATATATATATATTTATTGGATACTAAAGCTATATAAATTTGAGTTTAGTTTTTTATCCGTGAATAGAACTTTATTTTTTTCATTAGTATTCGCATTAATTGGTAAAATTTGCAAAATTCTCATATGAATGAGTCCTAAATAACTAATCGCACACGTTTAATATCTATAGTAAATATTCGATAAATATATGGTTTATTTGAAAAATGCATATTTAGTAATATATGGTTTATTTGAAAAATGCATATTTAGTATGTTTTGTTGTTTCGAAAGTCATAGTAAGAAAGTTAATAATACGTTGGTTCGGAAAAAAAAAGTTTTGTATTTTGTATTTTTATTGTAGGTAAAGGTTTCAACGTTATTATGTTATTTCAAAGTTAAGAATTATCAGTAGTGAAAATTTTACTATTAAACAAGATTAAATAAATGTGGAACGACTTTCATTTTTATGAAAAGATGAAAAGAAATATGGAATATCGATATTATATTTTTTCAATGTTTTATGATATATTTAAATTTAAAAACTTATGAAGTATATAGATTAATAATAACATTGTACATAAAACAATACAATAGTTAAACAAGTATTTGTAAGTCAACAAAAAGTTGTCAAGAAGTATTTTATGATCCACTATGTAAACTATATAAAACAGCATTTTATTACTAAGTGTTTTAAACTGACTAAAGACGGTAATATGTGTTGTCGGTATATATTGAAGTTGCCGATCATCAAAGATTTGATTCTTGAATTTGCGAAATATGGACCTATTGAACAAAAAATGGAAAAAAAAAATTCTCGTTAGAAAGAGAAATGGAATTTAAACTAATAATAATAATAATAACAATAATAATAATAATAATAATAACAGATTATTTAGTTTTGTTGTGATAATGTAACTGTTTTCCTAATAACAATAATGTATTTTTGTTTAAGTGCAAGACGATATAAAGTGATTAAGACACTTCATTTTGTTTAGCACAAAGGTTGTACAGTTTTTCCCAGTAAAATATGAACAGGAACATATAAAAATATGTTTATTTATACGCTTTGCAATGTAAAGAAATTGACGTAAGTTTATTTACTCAGTAATAAATGTAGTGAAAAAATTATTAGGTTTTAGATAAAAAAAAAATGTAGTTTAAATACGGATTACAATTATCTCATATATACCAATTATATATTTTATTTTTTATTTATAAAAAGCAAAGAAAAAAGGGAAAATAAGTACTAACACGTAGCTAGTAGTGGAAGCCGTCGAAGAAGAAGCTTAATATATTCTTCGGCATCTGTATCTTTGTACCTGTATAGTAAAAAAGTAGAAGATACAAAATATAGATTTAGTCGGAAAAAATATAATGGCTAAAAATGAATATGAAAAAACCGTATGAAAACGTAAAAATATAGTTTAAATTCTACCTGGTAGAGTTATAGTAATTCAATGATAGACTTTTTTCTCTACAGTGAAAGAACCTCTTTATATACTATATTTTTGGTGCATGATTTGTGTAATGGTTCAGCAATTGAAGGTTTAAGTAAAACTTTCAAAGAATTTTTTGTTCTGGCTCTTGATAAGGCTACGTAAAGCTGACCATGACAAAAAACTGGTTCGGGAATATATAAACCAACATAATCAAGTGTTTGTCCTTGTGCTTTATTTATTGTCATTGCAAAACAAGGTTGAATTGGAAATTGAGTTCTTTTAAATGGAATTGAAGTATGATCACTTTGAAGCGGTATAAAAGGAATTCTCGGTAAGAATACATATTTTCCATAATATTCGCCTGATGCAATTTCAGCAAGAATTACATTTTTCTCAAATTTTCGACAGGTAAGTCGTGTTCCATTGCATAGTCCTTCAGAAGGATTAATATTTCGTAACAACATAACAGGACAATTCAGTTTAAGATTTAACTCATGTGGTGGAATACCATTTGAAGTCAAACTGTTAAGAAATTCTTCTTGTAAATGATGTTCTGATTTATCAATTGCTTCATCAAAACTATAATATGTAAAAATTTGACCAGGAATTTGTTCTAATAAAATTTTATTAATATAATCAACACAATCATTTCGAGGTGTAAGAATAACTCGGTTTGCCATCGTATGAAAATTATTAGCATATGTTTCTATATTTGGAAATACATTTTGTATTAATACTTTCAAAGATACAATTTCATTCTCAAATGGTATAATTATATCGTTTGGAAGTTGAATACAATTACAACAATGTTGTTCTTCTGTTCCATTTCCAATCCTTAATAAATTATCACAAAAAATATGATCGAATTTTGCTATCATATTTTCGACTAAAGGCAGATATGTTAATAAAGGCCATAAGTAAGAAAAAACTAAGCTTGCATTGATTATGTCTTCTTTTTTCCCTTTTAATACAACAGGTAAAACTTGTCGAAAATCTCCTCCGAGAACCATCACTTTACCACCAAAAATTAAATTACTATCATTAATATCTTTCAACATTTTATCTACAGCTTCAATGGTACATCGATTAACCATAGGCGCTTCATCCCAAATAATTACTTTGCACATTTTTAACAAAATACCTAAAGCAGATTGTTTACTTACAGAACAATTTACCTCAAATATTGTTTCCAAAGGAATTTTAAATCTTGAATGAGCAGTTCGACATCCTGGTAAAAAAGATGCAGATACTCCAGAAGATGCAGTTGCTAAGGTAATTAAATTTTGAGAACGAACTGTACGCAGCAATGCTTTATATAAATATGTTTTACCTGAGCCACTTGGACCGTCAATGAAGAAAGCGCCACTTAATCCCAATGTAATTTTTTCCATAATCTTATTATATGCAATTTGTTGTTTATTATTTAAATTTTTCTCATAAATACAGCCTTCATCAATGTTCAAATTTATTGTCTCTTCTTCAATCATTCTTTTTAATCTATCATTTTCGTTTATATTTACATTGAATGATACAATTTCATAGTCATTTATACTTTTACCTACAGATTCTAAAATACAATTAATATTCTCTAAAGCCTGTACTTCAGCAATATGAAAAGAAATATTTGCATGTATATAATCCTCAACCATGTAAGATTTGAATTTATTCCATAATAATTTTGGATTATTAGGACTGCAAATAATAAGAAGTGTAGCAAAAATGCGTCGTAAAGAAGTAGGCATCTCATAAGTAATAGCTTCAGATAAACATTCTTCACAATGATTATCTCCACCTAATAAACCATGTAAAAGTGCTGCTTCTCGATATGTAATAACAGTAACTCCATTTAAAGTTCGTAAATCTTGAAATGATGTAGAACCTCGAATATGATTCATAAGAACACGAAGAAAATAACGTTTTCCTTCGGATGGATTTACTGTAACAATTCGTCCTATAACAATTTGTTTTTTTCTGTGACTCCAAGTTTTTTTATTTGTATTCCAGACAAAGTGTGTTGGAAAATCTCGATATAGAAGTGTACGTGCAAACTCATTTATTTCGTTCATTCGAAAAAATTCAGTTAACATTGTTTTTTTCATGTTTTCATTCTGAATAACAGTACATAAATTATCGTCATTATCATAGGTTATTTGTTGATGGTTTTTGATATGAGTTGTAAAGAATATACAGTTGGACAAATTTCTGATAGAATGAAAGAAAATATTCTCCACATAGCTTCTGGTGGAGGTATCCATCTAGCATATTGATAAGCAAAAATTTCATCAATATTTTTATCAGTGTCCTGTGTAAGAATTGAAAAATTAATACGATTATGTCCTTTATATACATATTTATACAAATATTTTACAGCTTTAATAGAAGAACACACTTCAACATTAATATGACAATCAAAATTTTCACTTAAATATGGATTATATGGTACAACCCATCGATTATTTAATATTTGACCTTTAACTTTAACAGAAATATTAGTATTACGACGTTTATATAAAGGATATGAATTTTGACCAAATATAGTATTATTACAAAAATCTCTAGGATAGGATATTTTTACAACATTTATTTGCTTCCATACATACATTTTTTGGATTTAAATTTCCACAAGGATCATGCATATTATGTCTAACAATAACCGAATGAAGATGAGGATATTTATTTTTATCAGGAATTTCGCAAGATACTATTTTATCAATATCTTGAGCACAGGCAATTTTATTCCCAGAGTTAAATATTAATAACATATGAGCATGAGGAAGACCTCTTTTCTGAAATTCGATTACATATATACGTGCAATAACGGGACCTAAAATATGCTTTTTGTATAAATCTTGTTTTAATTCTTCTAATTTTGCTCTAAATATACGTACAATTATATCTGGTCGATTTTGGACTTCATCATTCATCTGTAATTCTTGCTTAATCTCAGGCCAATTTGGATTGCATGTTATAGTTAAAAATATATCAGGTTTTCCATAGCGTTGTACAATAGCCATTCCATCCATATATCTTCTTAACATATCACGAGGTCCACATGTAAAAGATTGTGGTAAAACAAATTTCCTGCCTATTTTTGATCCTCTTATTTCTCCGTTTTTAACACTATCTACAATACCTTGATAAAGTTCAGCACGAATTTGTTTTTGGTTATTGCGAAAATAATCTAGTCTTGCAGTTTCAATTTTAACATACATATCTACAACATATTGTTGAAATAATCTACCAGCACGAAGTAATACAGATTTATCAAATTTCTGATTTGTAATTTATATGAATAATATTCTTGGCAAGATACCTGTGTACGTGTTTTTGCATGACCAAGTACTATAAAATGAAAATAAAAACATAAATTAATATATTTCATTAAATAATTAATGTAATACCCAGAATATAAACTTTTAGTAAAACCGATATGTACTAACCTGTATTTTCGTTTTCAATAAATTCAAGCGCAGAAGCATTCGTGTTCGGAAAAATATTAGACGTAGATAAATGTTGAGATTGAGAGTATATGCTTCCACATCTTTCAATACCTTCGTGCCAACCAAATTCTCCATATGGAAAAAGTAACGGATATTGTAACGGATCATAACATCCATAATAATAATGAACTTTATGTGAATCATTAGAATGTCCATTTATGATAATATCACGAGCTCGAATATTAGCATGCTCATCATTTTCGACCCAGACAGCAGCTACTTGAGATGTTGTAGGGATATTAAAAACTCTTTGATCAAGTCCTGGATCGCATCGTATTTATATTTGATGTTCATGTAAATTCGGCATATCACTTAACGATCTAAAAAATTTACTGTATGGATTTTTTTTTAAGATTTCAAGTAAAAATATTAAAGTAGATTCAACAAAATTTGATGAAATTTTCATTCGATTTTGTATTTCATTTTCTGTATCATAAAAATATAATTACATATAAGAAGGCATATTCTTATTATTTGGTATAAGTTCATTTACATAATGATGTACTTGTTCTTGAACTCTAAATGTATAAATACCTTTATAAGTTGCGAATAATTTTTTGTCGTATTTTACACCAAATGAAGTAAAAGCAAGATGATTATTATATCCTCTTACGATTTTTTTAAATTCTATACAATGAAATTCTTTAGAAGTAAATAAATTATATAATTCAACTGGCGAATCGCATATAAAGAGTTTAATTTTGCCGTCCGAACAACAAAAACCTTTACTTTCTCTGTAAAATTTACGTGCATCACAATGGGCGCAATAAATTGCTGATGGTAAAACATAAGCAGAGGTTGGAATATTCAATTCTTGAAGAGTATCTTCTAATTCGTATTCAGAATTGGAAATTGTAGATATTTGTTCACTCGACAGTGAAACATTGTCAAAGTTTTGATCCACTACAGGATTTTCTTGCTGGACAATAGGGGAAAAAGTATTATCAGATAAGGTAGGGCCATTTAACATAGGATCATTTCTCCTTTTATGAAAATTACTACAACTATTTTTAGATCTACTTCGTCTCTCTCTCTCTCTTTGAATTCGTTGTTGACGTATGCAGGATATATGTGAGTCATTTCTAGCTGCAGACAGGCCGGTATTATCAATGGGAGGACTATCGTTGTTTTCATGAACGGAGGTTTCCAAAATATCCATCAAGCTAACCGCAGGAAGTTTTCAACTGTAATGAAAGAGGTATGAAATTAGAAAATTCAAAAATATTAGAAAGTAACGAGTGGAGCGAATCAATTCATATATATGTTATGTATTATATACAGACAAATAAAATGTAAAAATATAATTAAGTAGAAAAAATTATTTTATTCAAATTACAGAAGATAAAAATAAAATTTAAAACGGGAAAAAAATATATCTATAATAACATAACGGAACAACTGAAGCCTCAAATAATAAGAAATGAATAATATCTAATATAATAAAAAATGAATACCTGGGCAAGAACATACAAAATATAAACAATTTAGAAACTAAAATTTTCCGTAACATAGTTAGACTGGAAATATAAATAAAAAATGCACAAGAAAATACATGGGAACCTAAAATACACAATACATGTAAAAAAAAAACTCGCAGAGCTTAAAAATAAACGATATGAAACGAAAAATTGTACATATATAACTATGAAAGTTGCCTAATATAATTACTGCACTAAGACAGAACTGAAATAAGAAGAAAGTAATACCTACGAGAATAGAAATTTTGATAGAACTGAAATAAGAAGAAAGTAATACCTACGGAAATTGAAATTTTGTTCTTCAGAAAATGAATAAAGTGAAATTGTGATACTTAATCTGCAACCGATGTAAATCATCAAACAAGGATGAGAAATTGTTATATAAATATATGAAAATAACGTAATATAATTACGGCAATAGCGCAGAACTCAAATGAGAAGAAATTAATACCTGGGGAAATGGAAATTTTGTTCTTCAGAATGAATAAAATTGGCCTGTAAACTTAATCTGCAACCCATATAAATTGTCAAACAATGATAAGAAATTCTTAAGTGTAAATAATACAAATAAATCGAACAGGAAAATAACAAGAAATCAACCTGAAATATATAATCAAATCACAAGTTCAAACGAAACGTTGGAATAGTTCGTCATGTTTTTTTGGCTGATATGTTTATCTGTATATATATAGATATTTATATTATATTAATTAACAGAATGTCGGCGAATTCGAATCAACAGTAAATGGTATATGTCGGCCGAACGGTGAACCAAATTGACAACGAATGAGGAACATACCAGTTGGCATACACATTAAATGAACCAGGATCAAGCGCAAACCTCCTCACAGAACATGGAATATGTGAATGGAATAGGTCAGACAAACAGTGAACGAAATCAACGACGAATGAGGAACATACCAGTTGGCATAAACATTAAATGAAGCGGGCACGTATTGAAGATGTTGAATTATAATCAATCTGAAAACTTAAACTTCGTCAGAAGATATGTATCGGTACAGGAATCAAGTACGGATATGAAGAAGGCAGGAGAATGTCGTAGATATGCATGGATAAAGGAATGGCGATGAATTTTAATGTAATAAATTAAACTAAAAAACTTAAACTACAAAAATATCTCTTTGCTTACCTCAACTTATGCTATTCAATTGAACAGAATAGTATGGATAGAGAAATGAAGAAGATAGGTAGGAAAATGTAATATTAATGGATAACAAATGGAATAGGTCAAATGAACAGTAAATCGGACAGATCATTCTAATTGATATTTAAATGAATACATAATTGTCTAGATAAGTATCTTAATTGATTTTTTTATTATTATGAAGAACAGTGTAGTCCGCTATGAAAAGTCCAGAAACAAAAGATTTGGATAAAGAAGAAAAAATGTCAGCTATTCGATTTTAATGGTAAGAAATGAAATATGCTAATATCGAGTGACATCAATCGTTATTTTTTTTTATGTTTAAATACAATACGTGAAGATAATATATTTTGATTGATTCAATTGTCCGAACGGATTATTATTGTTTCACGTACTGAATATTAATGTTTAACCTACGAGGAAAAAAAATATACCAATAATTTCCTATCCTTCCCATGTACGCACGGGGATACTGATTCTCGCCGTGCGTGCACGGGGGAGAGACGAACTCCCCGTGAGTGCACGGCGACGTAAGGAAATTATTATTTTTAAAGAATATATCCCATTTACCTTAAATCCTTATAAGGAAATTTTTTTTATTATTTGTTCTTAATATCAACTTAATTGAAACAATTCAAATATTAATAAATACAAAATAATTACTGCGTATTTATTTAGCGCAAAATATATGAATTTGTAAAGATCATGATATTATTCCAAACAATATTTTATCCTATTGGGAAATATATTTTTTCGTATTCAACTTAAGCTTAAACAGAGAGGATTAGGAAAAAAAATATGATTTCCTTTTCTCCCCGTATGTACACGGCGAAGCAAAGTCCCCGTGCACACACGGGGACAAAACAAGTCCCTGTGCACGCACGGGGACTTTGAGTCTTCCCATGCGCACACGGGGAGCATCAATCTCCCCGTGCGTGCACGGGATAAATCCTTTGGTAAAAATAATTTTTTTTTATATGTTTTTATTTTTTTGAAGTTCTTAATATCAACATATGGTAGCTAATAATTTTAGAGGCATAAACCCTGAATACAATAATATTTAGTAATAAATAAAAAAAAGATTAGAAAATATAATAAATTTCATAAATTTCAAAAATATTCTAGGGGATGAAGAATATGTTTAAAAAATATGTACTAAATTTCGTATAATAAATAATTTATATTTACATATTCAATTAATTATTAATGAAATCATCCATATGCCAGAAGTACAGTCAGGGAAGTGGACGAAATAACAATTTGCATAAACTTTAAATATAATATTAATTTCAATATATAAATTTGTAAAAATCATGATATTATTCCAAACAATATTTTATCCTATTGGAAGGAAAATATATTTTCTCGTATTCAACTTAAGCTAAACAGAGAGGATTAAAAAAAAATATGATTTCCTTTTCTCCCCGTATGCGCACGGGGATAAAACAAGTCCCCGTGCACGCACGGGGACTTTGAGTCTTCCCGTGCGCACACGGGGAGCATCAATCTCCCCGTGCGCACACGGGATAAATACATCGGCAAAAAATAATTTTTTATTTTTATTGTTTTGAAGTTCTTAATATCAACACATGGTAGCTAATAATTTTAGAGGCATAAACCCTGAATACAATATTATTTAGTAATAAATAAAATAAAAAATATTAGAAAATATAAAAAATTTCAAATATATTCTAGGTGATGACGATTATATGTAAAAAATATGTACTAAATTTCGTATAATAAATAATTTGTATTTACATATTTTGCATAAACTTTAAATATAATATTCATTTCAACGAACCGGTTTACGTGTGAAATCTAGGTCACGAGGTGAATAGTAATATCAGTATCCTCTGAGAAATATTGTGTGGATCTCATCACGTGTAACATTCGCATACGATCAAAGCCAGTCCAGGATACACTGTAGTCTATACAGAGGATAAACTCGCCGCCGCCATGAGCAGCCACAAGCCACTAGAGAATTTCCTTCCGACAGAAACTTTCGAACTGGAGACCGGACTGAGCCTAGTTCCCAGAGTGAAGCTCAAACTGACAATCCACCGCGCTGACAAATCCGTTACCCCGATCGACGATTGGAAGCTCAAACGCTCTCTAATCGACTACCTCAAAACTTCCCATTCAATAGCCGTCCCTGAAGAAGACATCATAATCCGCAAATACAAGGATCTGAAGAAGCGCAAGCGCGAGGACCCTGTAGCCCGCGGGAATTTATTTGTTCGGGATTTAGGGTTTTTGACAAAAATGTTGGGTTTGAATGAAGAGAGTGAGGTGAAGGTTGTTGAAAATAAGTTCTTGGAATGGAGGAAGGGGATTGTGGAAAGGATGGACGGGATGGAGTTAAATTTGGAGGGAATTAAGTTTAGGTTAAGCATTGAGGTGCCTGCTTCGGATGATTATGAAGGGATGAGAAAAGAGTGGGAGGAGATTTCTGCATTTGGAGCTCGAGGTTAGTCAAGATTTTCTTTTTCTTTTTTAGTTTTCTAGTTTTAATTGAAGTTTTATGTGAATTTTTTGCATATGAATAAGAAGTGATTGCGCTGTAATGGGATGAACTAATATATTAGTGATGTGAATAAATAATCTGGTTAAAGTGGAAGAGAAGTTGTGCTAATCATACAAGTGTTAGTGGTTTACATATGGATTGTGTATTTAGTTTTTGATGAAGTTAATAAAAAAACCAAATATCTTAATTATTAAGAGCTAGGTGTTATGAATGCCCGCTTATTTTAATTTTCTTATATTTTGTCAAAGGAGTGCAAATTCTTTTCTTCCAGTGTTGAAAATTGGAGGTTTGCATGTTTAGATACATGTTCATGACTTGCCAATTAGTCTTTCGGGAACGTAAGTATAAAAGATTGATGATAATGCTGCTTACTTTGAATTGAGTTCATATGTTGTGACACTAATGTGTGCCTTGGAAAATGTTCTAGGAAAATTCGTAAAGGTATATAGCCGTTTTTTCCTTTATAAAATTTAATGCAGAGAGCTTGTGCATTTCATTTTCTAGGCCTAAGGAAAAGGTGCCACGTGGTGGACCAAGGGCCACGTGGAAAGTCAAATAAAGACCCGTGAGGTCAAAATATGAAGGAATAAAATAAAATCGAGGTCCTTGCGTTGCAAGGTCGAATGACGAGGCACTGCCTCAAGGACGAGGTACTACAACTTTGGTTGAATAACTGCCTAAGGAAACGAAGAAAATAGCTGAAGCTCTCCACTTAAAGAACCACTTCAACGATCTATCCGAGGCTCTATGAAACCCCCCGAGGCTCCAAACCATCCGATGTCATCAAACCAACGCAACCTCTTGTAATAGATTTGAGGATCTTCTAGAAGTGATTGATGTGATGCTTGTAATAAAGTGCGTCATTGTCAGCGTGTCAGTCTACAACTAGAGCGGCTGACCCCTTGTAAAACATTAATTGTAATGAGTGGACATTGATGTGAAGCTTCGGTTTAGGAGATGTCGTCACGTGGATCTGATCCAACAATTACCACGTCGGCTAGAATAATATAAATAGCCTTTCTTTGCACGTTAAAAGGGGTGGTTGGCCTATGTGTAATCTGGCATAAAAAGAGGAATTTTACCTTCATTCCCAGAGGATGCCTAAGGATTGAAAGAGATTTTCACACTTTGTTATTTACATGTATTACAAACACAAATAATAAATATACATTAAGATTCCAACATAAAGTTACAGTCATCTTATATCATATCAATCATTCCACATATTCAACTACAAATGAATGATTTATCTTAGGAAATCCACCCAGCATTCGTTGATAGCGCGATTGCCGGCGTTACAAAACCGCCGGTGTCCGAACGTTACCGTCTCTTGGCAAAAAGCGCCTCTCACGTCCATTCAGATTTGACTACCATCCACATTACGGTAGAAACGCACCAAATCAGCGCTTGACGTGGCATGAGTGGACCCGACATCTGTTGGCATCATTTTTTGGGGTCAACAGATTGACGCTGTCTGTGGAAAATTTTACATTTAACCACGAATACGAGTGGAGAAAAGGCCAGGCTACGTTTGTAAGTTTGGTAAAAGAAGGCTCTTGCCCTTGAAAAAGGAGTGTCCCTGAGAAAGGAATCGTTAAGAGCTTGAAACCCTTGAAGAAAGGGATAAATCTCATACTAAGTAATCGAGAAATGAGTTCTACCGACGAAAATGCCCCAAGAAGGACGAGGGAACAACCTGAAGAAGGGGAACCCCCGCCCGCGACCTCCAATGCGCAGAAGAGGAGGTTCCAGAGGCGGAGGCAAGGTCACAGCCAGACTTACTAGGGAAATGGCAACAATGGCTGCCAACATGAGAAATATCACTCAGCAGAACCTAGCTATGCATGAAATGCTGATGAACATGCAAGGGCGTGAAGGCTATCAGGCTCCTCAATACACAGCCCCCGAAGATGTCTTTCCTGAAGCTCAAGCATATTACCAGGAGGAGGACGAGGTCTACAGTCAAGTGCCTAGGCATCGTTATGATTGAATGGAAGCTCCTCGGGAAAGAGAGGTCGAAGCAAATTCATCGACCAACTATGCTACGGAAAGGCCACCCGAAGCTCCATTCAACTTTCCTCCAAATTACGAACCAGAAGATAGACCCCAGAGGTCTGCAAGTGTTTTTTGATAGGATAGGCCCAGGGGCGCCTAGAAATAGGCGGGCTCATTCACCCAAGGCACTAAGAAATAGGCATACCTATCCTCCCCCAATGCTTAGAAATAGACAACAGGAACCTCATCCAAACGAGGATCAACCCGTGTACCATGAAGAGCCTTCGGTCCGACCCCCTAGAAATAGGCGTGAAAGACGAGACTAGGCTAGGAATGAAGTAGGAACCTCCCAACTACCTCCCCAAACTCACCAAAAGGAGGATGATGAAGAGGATTCAGATGGGCCTCAAAGGTCATGTGATCAAGATGACGACGACGAACCTTCTCATTTCTTTGAGGCTATAAGAAATGCCCTCGTGTTAAACCACTTCACACTCCCTAAAATTCCAAAATATGATGAGAGGTGATCCCGCAAAACATATGAACAATTACAAGACTCGCATGAATCTGAAAGGGGCCACCCCAGCAATGAAGTGTAGAGCCTTCCACTTGACCTTAAGTGGATGAGCAGAAATTTGGTACACTAGACTGCGAGAGGAAAACATCCGAAGTTGGTTTGAATTCAAGAAAACTTTCTTAAAATGCTTCGCAACCAGCAAAGAAGGAGAAATGCCCATCCAAAGGTTGCAAGATATGAGGCAACAATAAGGTGAATCTTTGAAAAATTTCATTTCACGCTTCACCGATGAGATGACATACTGTGTACAAGTTACGGATAGAGAGGCATTGATTGCCCTAAGAGGAGGATTAGACATGAACTCTCTTTTCTGGAGAGATGTACAAAACAGGGACCTTCCCACCTATGACGCCTTGCTAGAAATGATAAGACGCGAGATCCTCAATGAAGAATTGAAATCATAGGAACAAATGAAAGGAGAAGAGGTCCTACTTCCCATTTGGTGGATAGTCAAGCTCCAATGAATCATGGACAAGAACTAGTTGCTGCAACGCTCAACGCAGTACCAATGTTAGCCTATGAGGAGGTCTATCCTGGTGCTGGAACGCATCAGCGTCAACCCAACCCAAGGCGCCTACTAAGGCGGATGAGGTGCTGAACCTAGAAATAGGGATGAAGCGTCACAGTATTGCTCATATCATCAGTGTTATGGACATCGGACAGAGGATTGTTGGGACGTTGCAAGACATTCTCTAAGTAATATTCCAAATAGGCAGAACAATGAACAACGTCGACCTAACAGGAATGACCCTCCGCGAGGAAGGGAAAACGACACTGAAAGACCCAGAGAAGGTTAGAGACAACGGCGAGGCCCCCCCACCAAACAACGAACATGAGCCAATTCGAGAAATTGACACAATCATTGGTGGTCCTCGTGGGTGGAGATTCTAGAAATTCTCAAAAGAACTATGCTAGGGAGGTAAGTAACTCGATTATGACTAGGTACATAGTGAACCAATCTTCGAATGGAAGAGCAATCCTTCAAATCACTTTTACGCAGGAGGATACGATGGGAGTACATTATTCGCATTGTGATGCCTTAGTAATAAGGGTCGTCGTGGCCCGCAATAACTTGAAAAGAACGTTGGTAGATAACGGAAGCTCAGTCAACATCATATTTAGCACTACCTTTGACAAAATGAAGGTGGACCATGAACCGACCCCAATGAGTTCCCCCTTGTATGGCTTCACGAGAGATAGCATCATCCCAAGAGACAAAATCACTCTAGCAATAGAAATAGGGGTGGAACCCTTGACTGTACGCCATTTTAAGGAATTCCTTATAGTTGATAACCGATCTGCCTACCACGGGGTACGTGGAAGACTCGCCTTAAAGGAGATATGAGCAGTCACCTCAATTCATCACTTGTGCTTGAAGTTTCCAACTGAAAATGACATTACCAAAGTTCGGGGTGATCATAGAGGAGCTAAGGGAATGCTACTCCAATTCCTTAAGGAAAGCATGGATGCCTACTCCGGATACAACCAAATTCTCATGTTTCCGCCAGATGAACACACCTCCTCCATCACAGACAAATGACTTTATTGCAACAAAGCAATGCCCTTCGGATTGAAAAATGTTGGGGCAACATACTAGAGGTTGGTTAACAAAATGTTTGCCGACCTCATTGGTAAAACAATGGAGGTCTATGTAGATGACATGCTGGTGAAAAGTCTGAAAGTAGTGGATCACATTGCCCACCTTAATGAGACATTCCAAATCCTGCGAAGGTATCAAATGAAACTCAATCCTTTGAAATGCGCTTTTGGGGTGTTATCCGGCAAGTTCCTTGGTTACATTGTCAACCAAAGAGGTATTGAAGCGAACCCTGAAAAGGTCATAGATTTAATTGAAATGAGGTCACCCCAGAAGCCAAAAGAGGTGCAGAGCCTCACTGGACGAGTTGCAACCCTGAACTGCTTCATTTCTAAGGCAATCGACAAGTGCCTCCCTTTCGTTAAAATCTTCAAAGGAGGGAACAAGTTCCAATGGACAGAAAAATGTGAGTTGGCCTTGCAGAAGCTGAAGAAGCACCTGGGTCAGGCGCCTCTCCTCTCCAAACCAAAGGACCATGAAGTATTGCATCTGTACTTGGCGGTAACTTCAGAGGCTTTGAGTTCAGTTTTAATAAGGGAAGAAGACAGCCATCAGCTGCTAGTGTACAATGTTAGCGATCTTGCAGCAGAAGCCCGATATCCTGACATGGAGAAGTTGGTCTCACTTTAGTGATAGCCTCAAGGAAGCTGATGCTATATTTTCAGGCTCATAGCATCCATGTCCTAACAAACTACCCTCTTAAGCAAGTTCTTCAAAAGCTTGATGCTTCGGGAAGATTGCTTAAGTGAGCCGTTGAGTTTAGTGAGTTTGACATCACATACAAACGAATGGCAGCCATCAATGGGCATGGCTTAGCTGACTTTGTGGCAGAACTCACCCCTGTGGCAAATATTGAAAAAGAAATGAAACCCATCAAACCTCAGATATGGAGGCTCTTTGTTGATGGGTCTTCTGGAGACACAGGGTCAAGGGCGGGAATCGTACTGGTCAACCCGGAGAGGCATAAGCTAAAATGGGCGGTAAGGTTTGACTTTAAGGCAACCAACAATGCAGCAGAATATGAGGCTCTTTTAGCTGGCCTTAGACTAGCAAAATAATTGCAAGTAAAGAGGCTCATCATTAGTAGTGACTCTCAATTGGTGGTTAGTCAAGTTCATGGAAACTTCTAAGCCAAGGACAAGACTATGGCAGCTTACGTAAAACTGGTAATGAGTTTCTTCCCCTCCTTTGGAAGGTTCGAACTAATGCAAATACCTAGATCCCACAACGCTCATGTTGACACTTTAGCAAAGCTGGCGACTAGCAAAGACTTTAAATTACTTACAGTTCCAATTGAGCACCTCCTCAGACCTCGACTGAGGTCAGTAGGACGGTAATGTGGGTAGAGGATATGCCTCTCTGGATGAAGCCCTTTATATCCTATTTAAAGGATCAGACCTTACCCTTTCAGGAAAAAGTTCAAAAGCTTAGAAGAAGGGCTGCTCACTTTGTCCTTTAGGATGACATATTGTATAAACATGGATTCCGGTTACCCCTGCTGAGGTGCACTAGGGGAGAGCAAGCAAGCTATGTACTCAGAGAAATCCATGAAGGCATTTGCGGCAATCATATTGGAGGTTGGTCGTTGGCACAAAAAGTACTGAGGTAAGGGTACTATTGGCCTATCTTGAAAAAGGATGCGCAACAGTTTGTTCGAAAATGTGACAAGTGCTAACGTTTCACCACCATCCTGAGGCAGCCTTCACAAGAGTTAAACGTGGTATCCAGCCCTTGGCCGTTTGCGAAATGGGAGATTGATTTAATTGGATCTCTTCCCGAAGGGAGAGGAAGTGCTAGCTTTGCAATCGTTGCTATTGACTATTTTACAAAGTGGGTGGAAGCCGAGCCTCTTACCAAGATAACTGAGGCCAATACTTCCAAGTTTCTTTGGAAAAACCTCATCTGTAGGTTTGGTATCCCTCATTCAATTATATCAGACAATGACAAACAATTTGACAAGTCAGAAAAATGTGCGAGGAGTTGGGCATCAAGAAACATTTCTCCTCCCCACATCATCCTTAGGCCAATGGGCAGGTTGAGGCTGTAAATAAAACGATCAAGTATAACCTGAAAAGGAAGCTTGATGCCTCAAAAGAAGCCTAGGTGGATGAGTTACCCCAGGTCCCGTGGGCTATCCGAACCAGTAGCCGAACTACAATAGGCGAAACCCCATTTTCCATGGCATATAGGGCTGAGGCTATGAGTCTCGTCGAAGTAGGTCTCTCATCTCCCAGACGGATACACTTTAATGAGATAAGTAATGATGAAATGAGGAGATGCGGATTGGACCTCCTTGAAGAAAGGAGGGATGATTCCTCGATCAAAATGGCTATGTACCAAAGGAAGATGACCAGATATTACAATGCCAAAGTAGAAAAGTTTACATCACCCCCAGAAGAAGCCATTGATTTACAAATACAACCAAAGTTTAAGAAGTCAAAAAGATCACAAATCAATTACTTACAAGTTTTCTATAGAACCTTAAAATGAAGAAGTCTTGGAAGCACGGGTTGAACAGAGAACAAAGGAAAGGAAAGGAAAGGAAAGGAAAGGCTTTGGGAATCTTCGAAATAAAAAAAGGTAAAAAGTTCTTGGAAGAAAGAGGGGATGAGAACTTGTGAAACTTTGAAGGACAATAAGGTAGAGATTTGTGCCAAAGTAGAAAAGTTTCCAATAAAGTTTAAGTCCTTTTGTAGGCAGACAAGCTTAAACCCAACCGTTGGATCCGGATCCTGGTCATTCGACCGTCCACTGCTAGGCTTCAATCTAAACCATCCATTACCTCTGGTGCTTCGTCTTCAAGGATCCAGATCCAAGCGTGGCTCGCACCCGCTCACATGCATCTGAGACTCATCAGAAGACACATGTAACAGCAATCATTGTGCATTCAATGCGGCGACTGGTGCGCACGTTGGAAGTTGCACCAAAATAATTGCCCTTTCCTCAGTTTATTATGTCATTTCTCGGCCAACTGATATTACTTCTGAACATGTTCCTACCTAGCCGCCGCCGCCACCACCACCACCCATTTACCAAGTCTATTCCAGAAGACGTTACCCTCCTGATGCATGTTCAGCGCCTATCTCTTCTTCGGCATTGGATCCAGTGTCTAGTGATCTTGCTCTACCTATTGTTCTCCGCAAAGGTAAACGTCAGTGCATTTTATCCTATTTCCTCTTTTGTTTCTTATGATTACTTGTCTTCTTCCTCTTGTTCTTTTATTGCTTCTCTTGACTCTTTGACACTTTTGAAGACGGTTCATGAAGCCTTTTCCTATCCTAGTTAGCGTGAAGCTATGATAGAGGAGATGAATGCTTTAGATGCTAATGGTACTTAGGATTTAGTAAACTTACCTGCAGAAAAAAAGGCTATTGGATGTAAGTGGGTGTTTGCGGTCAAGGTCAATCTTGATGGTTAAGTGGCTAGGCTTAAAGCTCGTCTTGTGGCTAAGGGTTATGTTCAAACTTATGGTGTGGATTATTCCGACACTTCCTCTCTTGTAGCCAAGTTAGATTCTGGTCGCTTATTCATTTCTATGGCAGCTGCTCATAATTGGCCTTTACATCAATTAGACATCAAAAATGCATTTTTATATGGAGCAACCTCCGGGGTTTGTTGCTCATGGGGAGCATAGGAAAGTGTGTCATCTTCGAAAGTCATTATATGGTTTGAAACAAAGTCTACGTGCTTGGTTTGGAAAATTTAGTCTGGCAGTGGAAAAGTTTGGAATGCAGAAGAGCAAGTCTGACCACTTAGTCTTCTATAACCAATGTGAATCCGGCATTATTCTCCTTGTCGTGTACGTTGATGATATTGTTATTACTTGGAGTATTTGGGGATTTCATCTCTAAAGTCCTTTTTTCACACCCAATTTCATACGAAAGATTTAGGAGCGTTGCAGTATTTCTTGGGAATTGAGGTGACAAGAAGCAAGAAAGACATTTTCTTATCTCAGAGAAAATACGTGATTGACTTATTAACTGAGACACGAAAATTGGGAGCTAAGCCAAGTAGTGCTCCAATGCTTCCTAATTTGCAACTTACCAAAGATGGTGACTTGTTTGAAGATCCTGAGAAGTATAGAATACTGGTTGGGAAATTGAACTATCTTACAGTACCTCGTCCTAGTATTGTGTATTCCGTCAGTATTGTAAGTCAATACATGTCTTCCCCAATAGAGCACCATTGGGCGGCTTTAGAACAGATCCTATATTATTTAAAGGGAGCTCCTGGACGTGGGATACTATACAAAAATTATGGACATACTTGCATTGAATGTTTCTCAGGTGCAGATTAGGCAGGTTCCAAGATTGATCGAAGATCCACTACTGGCTACTGTGTTTTTTGTTGAAGGAAATTTGATTTCATGGAAAAGCAAGAAGCAAAATGTTGTGTCCCGATCCAGTGCAGAATCAGAATATAGAGCTGTGACACGGTTTGTGTGTGAGGTCATGTGGATATATCAATTCTTAACTGAAGTTGGTCTCAAGATTCCAACACAAAGTTACAGTAATCTTATATCATATCTATCATTCCACATATTCAACTACAAAGGAATGATTTATTTTAGGAAATCCGCCCAGCATTCATTGATAGCGCTATTGCCGGTGTTATAAAATCGCCGGTGTCCGAACGTCACCGTCTCTTACCGGAAAGCGCCTCTCGCGTCCATCAGATTTGACTACCGTCCACATTCCAGTAGAAACGCTCCAGATCAGCGCTTGACGTGGCAGGAGTAGGCCTGTCATCAGTTGGCATCATTTTTTGGGGTTAGCAAAAATATTGTTTCTTTTAGTTCTTTTAGTTATATTTTTGAATATGTAGAATGCTCCTTACATTCAGGTTGATTTTTAGTGAATCTGAAGATAGAAAAGTGAAAGTCCTTGCAATGCCAGGTCTTTCTCTTTAGTGGGAAAAGTGTGCAAATAATTAGCACTTATGTTTTGTTAGCTATTGTACTGTACATTGCATAAGCATTCTACATTGTGCATTAGCTACTGAATAGAATTAACCAACTTATTCAACTCTATCTAGTAATTTGTTTGAGACTTATCCAAAGGAAGAATGAAGTGCAAATTTTAATAAATTTTTCTTCATCTTTAAAACTAATTTTGGGAGCAGTTACATATATTTCTCATTGCATTAAGTGCAGGTTCTTCTGAAAACATAACACGTAAATACAATCTTTTGATATTCTTTGACGTTTAACCAACATTGAGACATATTTATCAGTAGTAGATGTAGATTATTGGCCTCCAATCACACAAAACCGAGCTCAGTTTCACCAAGAAATCAAACACCACAATGAACAAACCCAATGCTCCAAAACCGACACTACCCAAACTGGTTGCTCCAACTTGAAACAGCCCACTTAGGACTTGGCGTGAAGAAGAAGATAGCCTTTATTTTCGGCCACGAAGGCTAAGGAAGAAGGAAAGAAAAGGAATCACCACAAAGCAAAGCACAAAGCAAAGATGGGATAGTTTTTCTCTTCAAAAATCGGTTGCTCTCTCTTCTTCCACACACTAAAACACAAGAAAATAAGCCACTTAAATATGCCAAGATAGTGGGCTTTTAGGTCAAACACAAAAGGCCCAAAAGATAACAAGAAGTGGGCTTTCAACTTTAAAGCCGTCTAAGGTAATGGGCCTGGCCACGAGCAACACTAATGAAATTAGGCTACTTCAAATGTCCCACTTAGATTGTAGGAGTGGTTTGTTCATTGTGATGTCGACATTTCACTTCAATCATCGGTTGAGGCCTATGGAGTTTAATCCAAACTATAAAACCGGTTTAACATCATAGCGTGAGATTTATTGGGTATTAAAACCCAACAGTAGATGTTTTTACACCATAATTTAAGCAATAAATTTTGCATGGAGAGCAACATAAACATGTATTGTTATGGTCGTGTGGTGAACTTTTTGATTGATTTTACTTCTTGAAGGTTGCAAACGCATGATTCAGTGCTGTTCTTGGTATCTTTGATTTCATTTCTTTCCCCACACTTATTGAGGGAATCGTTTTCTCTTCCACATTTTGTGATATTTAGAAACAATGTGCTCCACTGGACCAAACCATGTGACTGGGGTTGCATTGACCGACTTCTTCTTGACACTGAGCTGAGTTATAGCTCACAGTTATGTTCATTCTAGGACTATTCCTTAAAGTTCTAGGTTCATATTTTAATTCTCTATATGAGAAGCCTTAGCTGGTTCTGTTATAGTTGGTAAATTACCTTTGTTATGATCATAGCTCAAGAAGACTTGCAATTTTCTAGGTTCCTATCGCAATCCTCTATATGAGAAGCCTTAGTTGGTCCTGATGTAGGTGGTAAAGTTATCTTTGTTATTATCATAGCTCAAGAAGACTTGTAATTTTCTATAGACAAATTGGCTGATTAATGCTCTTTGTAGATGTTACTCTGATTTACAATAAGTGTGTCTGGTTCATGATGGTAAATTGTTCATGTCAACTTTTGCACAATTACTTATTGAAGTATCTTGGTATGGTGATTTATCTTTATAAGCTTCCTGCTCTTCTGCTCTCCATTTTTCTTTCGGTATTTTTTTGTAGATGATATTGCCTACTCGAAGATGACACGTTTATCTGTTTAGGATATGCAAGGGGCAGCAACAAGCAACCTGACACACTTATAGTTACAGGTGTGCCTTCAAGGTGGTTTGCAGAGACACGGGTTTCATCTAAACCATCAATGCTAGTTACTCATACAATATTCTCTGCATTTGGAAATATAAGGTGCATATTTATAGCTGGATTTTATGTCTATTCAACTACCAGGTCGATGAACTACATATGCTAACTTAATGGATGATATATGTGACCAGAGTTATAAAAAGGGACAGGTTTTTGTTTCAGGTGTCCTAAGCTCAGCATGGCCCATGTCTGCTGAACTTATTTTCCAAAAATATGTTGTGTTACTTTAAATTACTTGCTGAATTATTTCTTTATATAATATTAAACAAAAATGCTCCAAGTACAGGAGCATTTTGACAGAATTCCTACAGGAATTCAAAGATTGTCTCACATGTGATTAAAAAAATTGACAAAACTTCCCCCCACCCCATAGTCTGGTCGGTCAGTACAGGGATTTTAAATCCCCATACTTGTAGCATGACTGAATATTGAAGCCTGGTTAGTTATTGAAGTTTGGGGAATTATGAATTGATGTAAAATTTTTCTTTAAGCCCCATCTGGTTGACTTAGAAATGACAATCATCCCTTCATTTAGAATATCAGAAATATTATTTTTTTCTCTTGGCTTTCTTGTGTGAAAATGTTAGTGCGAGTTGGAGTTGTAATAAGGAAAACTGTCTATACTGTGTTGCGACAAGGAGCCTATATATATATAAACAGACAAACGAATAAGGACAAAATCTAAACCTTATTCTCAATAAATTTGAATTTCTGCTACATGAATACTTTATTATCACTCCATTCTATTTGTTGTAACATCTTGTGAATAGGACTCAAGGACCGTAATGAGTGTAAATTGGGTCAGGCACAACCTAGCATTTCTTTGTGCCTCTCCAACCCAACAAAAATATTTGGCCGTTTAGGCTTACTTTTAAGCCCAATACCGATCACTATTTTGTATACAAAATGAACCATTTGACCAGGCAGCCAAGGATGCCTGGCCTAGCACAGACCTGGACAGGCCAGAACTGAAAGTGGGTTGGCTGGTGTTGACCTAACCCACTTTTCATCTATGTAGATTATCAAACTAAAATTTCGAGAATTACTCAATGTAGAATGCAAAAAAATGTCACGTTTGTTGCTGTTTATCGAACAAAAAAGACACTCCACATACCTTCAGCTTCAATAATTTACACAGAGGCTACTAGTAGTAATGGTCAAAATCACTCACCGACATTTTAATGCATTTTCTTGAAGGCTGTGTTTCGTGCCCTGGGTTCAGAAATAGGTTGTGCCCAATGGCTCGGGTTAAGTTTCTTGTTTTCCTTTTTGGTGGTGTGCAGAGTGAGGGCGTTATTCATCTTTTTGCTTAGACACTTAAGGATTGAAAATAATAGCAGCATTTTTATTTTTTTTTTTCATTTGGTTGCAAATGATATCTTTCTCTGCATAGCATCCCTTAAAGCGAGATATGACAATGTGTTTTTTCCTTAAAACTTTACCTATTTTAATTTAACGCTATCATCTGGTTGTGCTGATATCTGAAGCATATCCTTATCTAATATCATTGTTTTTTATGAAACGGTCTTATATCATCTTTATTAGTGCAACTTAAACTGTTCTTTGTATAGGAACCTTGATGTTGCTGAGGACAATGATATAAGTAAGGATGACGATGAAGATGGTTTGGACATAATTGCTGGCCTCCAGTGCAGGATTGTGGTTCAGTTCAAAGATCACAGAAGTTTCTATAATGCCTTGAAGGTTCTGTGTGGTCGTTCCTTAAAGAAGGTGTTCAGCTACTTCTTTTTATTTCCTCATTTTCAATATTTGATACATCTTTAGGTATGCCAATGAACTTTTAACTGAAAGAAACAAGGGAAAATAGCAGTGGAGGTCCCCCAACCTTCAAAATTTAGCATTTACATGCCAACTTTCATTTTAGTAGCACTTAGGTCCCTAGTGGACAATTTTACCCTTGTATTTAAATAAAATAAATAATAAAATACAAGAATGGAAAAAGAAAAAGAAAAATTAAACTTCTTCCCTGAACACACACACCCCCCCCCCCCCCCGGCCCCCCTGGGCCACCACCTTGCCCAAAGAAATTGAAATGACTTGACAAACCCAAAGGAAGCAGCAAGTACAGCATATTGAACCCAAAGTGGCATACCTGAACTTGTGTACAGTATTAACTTTTCAAGCTTGTCCAAGTTTTGCATAGAAACATATAGCACCAAGGGCATATTTGGTATGCTGTACCGGCAGCAGGACACAGGAAAACGAACAAGCATTTTTAGCTTCTTTTTCTTCTCTACTCTTGTCTAGTGTTTTCCAATTCAAGCTATCAAATATGTCCCAAGTGATTCAGCAGTTCACACTCTCTATTTGCTCATTGTCCACTTATTATCTTCCTCACTCTATGGTTGAAACCTGTGAACTAGTTTCCATTATTTGTGCGCGTTTACAGCAACTGTTTTGTTTCTCGAGGAGCAGAGAATTTGTATCTGGCATTGAGATTTTTCATAATTGACCCTTCCCCATGGTTCCTAAACATAAGATCTTGAAGTCTTCTAAGCAGTGATAGACTCGTAGTTATCACATTCTACTCCTCAATATCAACGGAATATTCACTTGTATAAATTTTGTAATATTCTATAAATTGAATGTAATACATACTGAGAAATCATTCAGCAAAACTTGTCACTCAAACCCGTGTTAGACTAGTACTAGCACATATCAACTGTCGAGGTTTGCAGTAGGTCACTTTTTGCTCAGATGCATTTCAGTGTATCCTATCTTTGTGAAGCCATTGATGAGTTATATTAGAATTCTTATGCACTAGCAATCAATTCAAATTTGCTCTTATAATATCAGGAGTGGATATTTGGTCTAATTAAAATAAGGATTTGAATCAAAGCTTTCCCATGGTTATAAATGCAGCAAGGATCACGTTTGTTGGCTGATTATGAAGTGACTTGGGATAAAGACAGCTTCTTTAAAAACTCTAGAAGCCAACCTGCTGAAAGGAGTGGATGGGTGCCTGCAAAATTGGGAAATTATAGTTCTGAAGATTCTAGGCATACATCACAGAATTCTTGGTTTACTGATAATGCCCGTCGAAAGAGGTTCAAGGTTTGTAAATCCATCTTCAACAGAATTTTATATGTGAAAAAGTACTTGACGATCTTTCTTTAGCATATATCACGTAGCTTTCTGAATCCGTGAAAGATCAAGTGCATAGATGTTCCCAATTGGCTTCGTCGTCGTTTTATAAAAACTAATTTTGGAGGAAATAACTTTCTTGAATGATTGCCTATTTCTGTTCTTCCAGAGAACTAGGGAAACTTGAAGATGCACATATTATTCCTCATAGTTATTGTGAATTGCAGGAATGAGAAATTGATTGATCTGAAAAGATTCCATGGTTGAGCTCATTGACATGGATGTTTTTGTGGCGTAGTAAAAGGTGAGTTGTTTATGATGTGGTTTGGCCCCATTTGCTGTGCAAGTTCCGTGTGTGTTTAAATATGGATGATCTTAATTGTTCAAGTGGATCAAAGGGTGCAACCAATCCCTCATCGAGCATGCATGGTGTATTGTGCATAGCTCAAGCAATGTTGGAAAGGTTTATTCAGTTCTTTCTGTCTTCATGAAATTATTTTGTGGGGTCTGGTCTTCCCATAACAAGACTATACACAATCATAAACAGAATGGTGAATGCAAATATTCAGGGCTAATTTGGACAAGGATGTTATGGATTATTTATAAACTACATCAGGAACTAGGCTGCTGTCGAACTAAGAATGTGATGTTTTATTTATTTTTTAATCAACATTTAAAATTGAGTTATAGCTTATGCATTTCATATCAAGCTGATCCTAAATGAGTTCTAATTAAATTATATATGATTTTTGAGCTCATTTGATGGGATTTTTTTTTTGTTGTTGCTGAACTCAGAAATATGTTCTTTGTTTAGGGTTACTGATGCCGAAGTAACTTCAAATAGCTTAATTTTAAATTGGGAAAATTGCAACAGAGGTCCCAAACCTTTCAATTTACTACAAAAATACACCTTAACCTTTAATTTTTGCGGCTACTGTTTCAATCCTTTAACTTCCGTTTTATTTGAAGTCCATTTGACAGATTTCATTGACTTATCCTTTAGCCAACCCAAAAATTAGAACTTCAACTCAACTTGATAAATTAAGAGAAGGATAAAATGGTAAATTTATATTTTTTTATAATGAAATAATTAAATAAAAAATAATAATATGAAGATGAATGTTTCAGCTTCGTCCACCCCCACCCAAAAACCAGCCACCGCCACAACCAAAATTTCAAACACCACCACAAATAAATCGATAGATCAAAACCTCAGATTGGTTAGGAATTTCAAGCTTCCTATCTCGGGTTGGATTTTACCATATAAATTGATTGTTATCAAACCTCAGATAAAGTAAGTTTGTACAATTCTCGATGGGGGAAGGAATAGGCATCATAGCCATATTTATGTCAAACTCGAGCTCTTCAATAGAGTTTAGCATTCCAATTTCTCTTGGAATGGGACCAGAAAATTATTACGAAACCATAGAATTGAAGGTTTTGTCAAGTTTAAAATAGATGAAAGGATATTGCCAATTGAAGTGGGGATTGTACCTGTCAGATTGTTATATACCAAATTCAGTTGTCATAGATTTCTATAGGATTAATAGAAAAATACTCTCTATAAATGTTTCAATTTGCGATATACCCCATTGCCTATTGGAAATTGCAGAAAACTCCCCTGTTTCAATCGTTTTGTGCAAAAAGTACCATGTCGTTAGTGTTCATCTCGTGTGCTGTTAAATCCCAAGGTAAAATGGGGAAATGGATAAATAAGGTCTAATGCGTTAGTTTATATTTTTCATCTTTCATAACACCCTCCCAACACGAAGAGGGGGGTTTTGTGCAAGACGAAGAGACGAAGGTTGAGAGGATTTCGGTTGCTAACCCACGTTGTACGATCATTTTCTTGTTTACCACAATCATAGAGGTTTTCTGGAGGTGTTCTGAAGTTTCAACAAATATCATTCTTTAATGAAGGTGCGACAGTAAGTTGCGAAAACTGGTTTTTATTTTTAAAAAATGCATGCACGAAATTTGTGAAATCGTGGAATACGGTATTGAAATTAGTTGTTTTTTGGTATGTTTACAGTTTGATTGTGATAATCGAGAATGTAGGTTCCAAGATCGGAGGGTTTGAAGAAGCTCCCATATATGGTAAGTTGCTCTATTTTGCAGTTTAAGAAATAAATGGTTTTGGTTCAGATTGTTTACGTATTTTGTTGGGATTTCGTTGTAAAAAGGGATTTCGTTGTAAAAAGTGTGCATGTTATTTGTTGCGGGTCTTGAACTGATTCTTGTGCTATTCCTTGTTCACATTATCATCCAGCCGGATACACAGACTATACAATGACTATATACCCTGGTGGTGTCTTTTTCGTTAAACCGAATAATGTCAAGTATGAACATGGTACGATGATGCTTGTGGACTTTGTGAGAGCTAAATACTTCAATAGGGAATGGTTCTAGGCTCTTGAGTATATTTGTGGTGACTGTGGGCCTTTAGAATTTTATTTTAGGATGCAGAAAGATAATTTGGGTATTACTTTAAGGAGGTTGCATAGTGAATATAATGGGAAGGTGATGTTGAAAGACCTTAAAGGACATAGGTTGTTTGAGATTTATGTAGTTGTGCCTAGCTAGACAACAACTTTAGCTCAAGATCCATACCAAAAACCAATGCTTGAGGTCCCAGATAGTGGTGCCCGTAATGAAGAGGGTTGATAATAGTGCAATTATCACGTTTTTCATCCACCGGTTATTGCATTGTCATGATTTATTGGCGCCTAAATGTTCCAAGTACATTTATATTTTGGTTTAGATTGAAATGGACGAATATAGTGGAAATTAGAAGAAAATAGCGAGAAATGACCGAAATGGAAGAAAGTGAAAGTTCAAGGACTAAAGTGCAAATACTTTAAATTTGTTTCTAACCTTGGGATGAAGATTTGAGAATGTTAGATATCAATTGGATGAAGAAAGTAGTCAAATTGATGAAATATAGTCAAGACATTATCGAATATCAACTTTCAAGATGAAAAGTTTTGCATCGATTTTCAGCCTTATATTGAGACCAGTTTTTGACATGGAAAACGGTCGAATTTGAAGATGGTATCTGGAGCAAAGTTGTAGCGCTTTGAGTTAGCTTTTCAACGCATCTTGAATCACCTTAATCGGACATCAGGAGAGAAAGTTATAGCCCAAAAACGCTGCAAGTCAGCCTCGACTGAGGCTGCCAAAATCCTCAAATCGAGTGCCCTAGTTTACACTAGGCTCGCGCCTCAAGCCAAAACAGGGAAAAAAATTAGTTTCCTTATTTTGTTTTGGTAATGTTTTAGGGCAAATTTTTGAGGAATAATAAAATGGGAAACTTTCGTGACTTTGGGGGAGCGTCGTATTTTTGAGCACAAGGGAATTTCATATCATTTTTCCTCTCAATTCTTGCTCAAGAACATCATGTAGAACTAAATCCATATGTGAAGATTGGAAGGAACTCTGTTGGATTTGGAGAATTCATCGTTCCGTCACCCATGTAATGTGTTTTTATTGATTTAACAATTCTAGAATTCAGATTTTCTTTCAATTATCTTGTTTTGAAATTGACTTATCCTTTATTAAACTCGGTATGGATCTAGTCTCACTTTTTTCATTGATTAATTGAAATAATTGTTGAGTTTCAATTTCGATTGTTTCATTGGTGTGATTTAATTACTATTATATGTTGATATATATAGTCGTTCTTTGAATCTAATTTCAATGAATGATGTAAAATTATGCTTATGGAATCTATATTTTGGAATTACCATAGAATTGATCGAGTATTGTATGCCAAATTTTTCGATTAGAGTATTAGGATAAAGATATCTAATTGAGTAGTATGAATGAGTGATTTACTTTGATTATCCAAACCAATCGAGGAAATTTTGACACTTCATTATTTTGACATTGATATTTGAATTCAATTTAATTCGATAAACAACTAAATTCACACAATTTGCATGAGGAACCCAAAGACTTGATCTTTTGAGTTAAATTTCCATCTCCCTGTGGAATTGACACTCCAAAGCTGTGCTACAACTACCGTATTATACTTTGGGTGTAAACAAAGGTGAAGTACCACAAAGGTTGCTATTTCCCGGTGTTTGATGTGGATGAATGTAATTTGGGTGATGTGAACATTGGTGACTGTGTGCTTGAAAATGTAGATAAGGTGTGGTCGCAATTTGAGGAAACACTTGCATATGAAGCTGGTTGATATTTCTCAACCAGATCAGCGTGAAGAGAACCCAAAGATGGGTAAAGAAATTTCGGACGATAAAATGGAAAATGACATTGAAAGCTTTGTGAGAAGTGATTACAAGGTCGAAGATAAACCTGAAGCTGGTGACGAGGTTGAAGAACAAGTTAATTTTGGTTTTGGATTGTACGATGGGAAAGAAGTTAGAGACTCAAAACATTGACTACGGGGAGTCCGATGAATTACATAATTTGGATAGTGAAAAAGATGAAGAAACAACATCCAGACAGAGGGGACGAATAGATGAATTCAATCCGTCGACCGACATGGAGCAGCCAAACTTTCGAAAAGGTTATCAAATCCCAATTGATATGCTAATACGTTTTCGATAATACCCTTTATGTATTCAATACGTTTTGATATATCCACGTATAAAATGGTTGTTTTGTAAAACATCCTTGAAGAAATATGGTTTGTGTTTTACGTCCCCCTTTTTTTTATTTTGTGAGCTATATGTATGGTGTTAGAGACGAAAACAATTTTAAACTGAGCATTCTATGACATCAAACCAGGAGATCAAGTATGTCAAGGACGAATGGTATAGATTACGAGCAGTATGCAAGGAGAAATCATGTGGATGGCTGTTGTACGCAAGCAATGTGAAAGATGAAAACAGTTTTGTGGTGAAAACTTACAATAGTGATCACATTTGTGCATTGGTATACCGGAACAAGCCGCTAACTTCGAAGTACTTAGCCCCATAGGTACTTGTTTTCATGGAAGGCTGATCCTAATATGTTTGAGCATGTTTTTTGATTACTGGACCAAAGACTTGGCAATAAAGATATTACGTGGTGTTGTGGTTAACCAATATAAAATTTTGTGGAATTATTGCAAACATTTAAAACATACAAATGTTGATACAACTACGTAGTTGGAGGATCGTGTTAGGGAGTTTAAAAGATTGTACATATGTCTAGGAGCACTGATGGTGGGATTTATGAGAGGATGCAAGAAGGTGATAGGGTTGGACAACTATTTTTCGAAAATTGACATGGGCGGCTAGTTATGACAGCAGTAGGTGTAGAATGTAATAATGAGGTTTATTTTATAGTATGCCATAGTGGAGGCTGAGAATGGTGAAAATTGTAGGTGGGTTTTAAAGTTGTTGAGAGATGATTTGGGCGTAATTAATGACAACAATTGGGTTTTCATATCTGATAAGCAGAAGGGGTTTATACAAGTTCTTGAACAAATATTTGAACATGCTGAGTATCGTACTTAGGTGCGACATCGTTACAACAACTTCAGTACACCATACAAGGGCCTTGCATTGAAGAATTTATTATAGGCAGTAGCAAAAGCTATAACTGAAGCTGTATGGGTGACATAGATGAATAAGATATGTGATTTGGACCCTGCTGCATACGGTTGGTTGCGGTTATAGCCGATAGAGCATTGAAGTAAACCACATTTTAAAGTGGGGGAATAATTGTGATATGCTATTGAACAATTTATCGGAGTCCTTCAACGCGACCATCTTGAGTGCACATGAAAAACCTATCTTATCAATGTTAGGAGATTCGAATGTGATGAATCGTGGCAAGAATGGAGGCATGCAACAAATGGAGAGAAGTTGTGAGACTAAGATTAATGAAATTCATTAAAAAAAAATACTACTTAGTCGCGGTCTGAATATTCTGACTATTCGGGGAACGAAAAGTTCCAATACGACACCATGAAACTCACACTTTGTGTGCAGTTGACCGACTGCTAGGACTTGTTCATGATAGTTGTAGCAATTGGCAGGTATACTATGCAGCCATGTCGTTACGACTCTATTATTATGAGGCATGCAGCATGTAACAGAATACGCAAATGACGTGTATAAGAAATATGCGTACAATCAAAAGTATACATCGACAATATCCTTAGTGACAAGTCCAGATATATGGCCGAACATCGGACTCAATCCCTTTACATCGCATGTATACACTAAGAAGGCTAGGATACCAAAAAAGAACGGTGAAAAGAAGCAAATGAAATGTCCACACCGTCCAACGCAATGACATTCATTGATGCACCTCATTCTAGGAAAGGAATGGTGATGAAGTGTTCTTTATGTGGTGCTTTTAGGCACAACAAGAGGACGTGCAAAGGAAGGGAAACACCAGCTACAAACTGAAATGCTAATGTCCTGCTTTATTTTGGTTGTAATGCAAACTGAAACACTATTGTTCTTGTTTTTCATGCTTTTTTTGGTTGTAATGCTTTTAATTCGTATTCCATATTAATGTGAATAATTGTCATTATTGACTAGTAATATTTTGGATGTCTTGTTTTTTATGTGAGTAATATTGAATTGAGATTGGAGATTATATGGTTGTAATTCGTAATCTTCATCGGTCCATGGTTGATTTCATGTAAAAGTAAATAGAAAATAGGGTTTAGATGTCTCAGGTTTATAATAATATAGGGTTGTATATCACATTGTTATACGTTTAAAGGGTTGTATTATGAAACTTATTCAATGTGTATGGGGTTTTTCGCAACCAATTCAGATAAGAAGATGTGTTACACAGTCGTTACCAATGAACAACAGGCAAGAAGAGATGAAATACAGGATAAGATTGAAACATCATTTCGAACGTCTAACTTACAAAACTTGAACACAAAAGCTCAACATTCACTAACATCCATTCAGTAAAAAATTGTTTAGAAAATTGTATTTGGGTTTCCATTATTAGCCGTTGCGTGCATGTGAAGAACCTTTTTCCCAGGATCACTGCTATCCACGAAGTCCTCTGCTCAATCTCCATTCTAAATCTACACAGACGAAGTCCATCAAAGCTCAAGGTCCAGTGGTTGCAGCTATGTACGCAAGAAACAAAGTTGTGTCAGGTAATGAAATGAAAGACATAAATAACCCACTTTTCTTGTTGGTTAGATGTTATTAAAGATGAAAATATAAATTGACACATTTGCCCTCTCATATTTATCTATTTTCCTCTTTTTTCTTGGGATTTAACAGCACACCAGACGGATCTTAAGGACATGGGTGTTTTTCGTACAAAACTTTTGAAACAAAGGGGTTTTCAGCGATTTCCAATAGGTAGGGGTATTTCGCAAATTGAAACATTGACATGTGTTATTCTGCTATTAATCCATCTCTATAAAATGGAGAGTCAAGATTTGCGCTAAAAATATTTGAGCTATCCCTTTGTTTGAGAAGCTGAGAACTCCGATCTTCTTTCTCGTTGAATAGCTCGAGGAATCAAAGCGAAATCATGA
Organism: Fraxinus excelsior; assembly: GCA_019097785.1. Classification (NCBI taxonomy): domain Eukaryota; kingdom Viridiplantae; phylum Streptophyta; class Magnoliopsida; order Lamiales; family Oleaceae; genus Fraxinus; species Fraxinus excelsior. The sequence continues at coordinate 52,450 of CM032644.1, read as the reverse complement.
GTGCGTCGACTGCCAAAGCTGATAGATGAAGGGGAATTCGAAGTGCTTAGTTTCGAGACTATTGTGATGATACTATCGAGAGTTTCTTCCCCGACTTGCATTGCAGTAGAAACTTGAGTATAAGAAGGACCTCAAGTGCTTTTGCAATAAATCTTCCCCTACAAGGAAGATTTGGATTGTGGTGGTGTGGCGGTGGCCAGTGCGGTGGGCGATATCTGATTTTGGGTTTTGGTTATGGGGGTGGAAGAAAAAGATGAATCGTTCATCTTTATTTTTTCATTTTATTATTTTTGGTTTATTATAAAAATGTGAATTTTTCATTTTATCCTTATCTTAATTAGTTAAGTTGAGTCAAAGTTTTAATTTTTGGATTGGCTAACGGATAATTGGATGTAATTTGTCAAATGTACTTTAGTTGTAAGTTTGGAAATGCGGCTACAAAAAATTAAAAGTTAAGGTGTATTCTATAGCAAATTGATGTGGCTGCGCCGGTCACACAAGAAGACGTTTTAGGAGTTGATTATCACGAACGTTATAACATCCCAAATTTTAATATTTGGTTTGATAAGTGTATACACATTGTTTTCTAAATGTTAAGCGCATAAATTTATTTCTTTTATTTCATGTCTTAAGTTTAAAGAAAATAACAATTATTCTACACTTGGCTCATTTAAAAGTCATTAACCTCAAGAAATGTGAAATAAAAGTTGATTTTTCACTAATAGGTATAGCTGCCTTAGATCTTTTCGTGATGCACTAATTTTCGCTCGCAACCATTTGACCTCCCAATTATAATAATCATAATTCAAAACTCTTCAAATCAACTTATCTATTTACATGTACTAGTCTACGACGTGTGTTGCACGAGTTTTGTAATTATTGGCATATCACTCTCTCAGAATTACACAGAGAATTGTATTTTCCCAGTCACAAAGTTATGGAGTCTTAGTTCTATTGCGAACAAGAAAACATAAAATAGACATGCTTTGTATATAACCTAAATTCATGGCACATAATTCAATGTTGGAGGGATGAAACAGAATTGAAAAGAATAAGACTACCACACAAATTGTAGCAGCTTGAAATATTTTAAGCAGATGTCACTCGTGAGAAAAACTCATAGATAGATTGCCATGGACACAAGAAAAAGCAATATGTGAAAGAATAATTGCCCTCCTTCGTCAAGTTAATTACCTTTGTAAAGAGATTTTCATCCTTCGTCAAGTTAATTATCTTTGCAAAAAATAAAAAAGCTTCAATTAATTCTACTACACAAGAATATAGGCTTTATAACATATTCATATGTAACACGGGGAAACCAAATTTATAGAACTTGAAAGCAACAAGAGAAACCAAAGGAACAATTGAAACTGGATTTAGAAACCTGCATTATATAGACATAGTAACTTAGCTATAACTTAAAATACTGCACTATAGTATGGTCTAGTTAACAAGCACAATATAGCAAAAGTTAAAGATGGATTACAACTTAAAAACACATTCCGTTGTCTCTAATTAACAACTTCGTAAAAGAATGATTCACTTATGTATTGATCAGTTATATTACAACGGTAATACAAGAATTTAAACATTCTCAATATGGATGAAACTAAGAGGCGCACATTAATTCTATAACAAAAAAAAAAAAAAAAACCCCCTTGTAATGTTATATAACAATAAGTGCACCCTAAATGGCTTGCATAATCTGCTTGAATCTCTGCATGGTCATGAATGGTAAAACACATTAGAACCAAATTATATCATCACTTACTTTGTGCAGTACAACTCATCTATTGGTTTACTCTTCCTTTGCAAAGCCATGCTTCGAGACCTAAGCCTCAATAGTCTTAGCAATAATGGATTTCTCATCGAACCATTGGACTAAAGATCATAAATACAAACTGATTAAAGGTTTAGATCATTCCATCGACAGGACATAATAGTTGAAATGTGGGCGCAACAAATCATATAGACGGCCCGACAATGCATTAAGAATATGACATTGACATATCAATTCATCTTCACAGTGCTTTTGTCTTTCCACTTTTATAGCTTCGGTTTCTTCACTTGATGGTTCTGGTAATGATGTCAAATTTGGATCAAGAATGTAAAATATTTTGAGCGCTGTTAGTAGGAATTTCAACTTATCTTGCCACCGCGTGAAGCTTGTACCATCAAATCGAACCAAATCTTGATTCATCAATTTTATCATTGCCACAATTGTTTCATTCTCCATCGCAGAAAAATTTAGTTTGAGATTGTTGTTGAAATGATATCGGAGTTGAAGAAGAAACACACCAAAACACCAAACAATATGGAAGGCTCGAGCGCGTGATCGCTATCCTCAAACTAAATTTGCCCTCTCTCCAAATTGATTGAGATGCTTAAGGGTTCTGGCAAACGGTTTTTAGGAGTAATCAAGCCTTATTGCAGAATTACAATAAAGCACAAAAAGTAATTTCTATAGTTTTTGGAATGATAAATGATCTTCTTTTTCTATGTTTTCTCAACATGTTCAAAAGAACGATGATCACCTATTTATAGCCTACAGTAAATGAATAGAAAATGGTGCCCAAACATTGTCAAAAGCCATAAAATTCAAAACCACAATGGATAAAAAACAACCATAAACGGTCAAAAAATAATAGCATGCGACTGGACCATGCGGTCCCATGGTTCACATACGCGGCCATTTCGATCCACTTTCATTCCAAACTCAATATTTCTCATAATTTTGAACAACAATATAACAGTATATCAGTGGAGATGTATTTGATACATTTGAAAATGTTGGTGTGCTTGAAGTTGTTATTTTGTCTCTAGACAAACCAAAATTGGAGGCGATAGTATTTGCAAATGATAGAGATGAAAACGTTGAAGAAGTTCAAGATAAATGGTGTAATTAATTTTGTTTTTACTTTTTGAACTTATGTTATTCAGAAACATGTATGAATTTAATGTCAATTTTGATTTCTATATATATATATGATGCAATAGTGTAAAAAATTACTTTAGACTATCAAATTAAAATAAACTAAAAAAATAATATTTTAATCAATGTGTCGGCAGCGTATCGTGTCAAAACGTTTTCAAAAAATCACGTGTCAACGTGTTCGTGTCGGTGCTTTTTACGATTATACAAATTGTTGGTGCTTCAAATTTGTCCTAGTTGATAATGAGCAGCTTTTCTGCTACTATTCTAGAATAAATTAGTTTTTTGGGTAACACATTGGAAACTTCGGGTAATAATAATGAGTTTTCGAGGTCGTTACTAGTTAATATAGAGAAGCTAGGGAATTGAGTGAAGCTTGATCTTCATGGCAATAAATTGTCTAGTGAAATTCTATGTGGTAGTCAGTTGTGGACGAAGTTAAATGAGCGGCAAACAGTGAATTTTTTGGGAAAATTCCTAACAAAATTGGGGAAATGTCTGTACTCAATTATCTCGATTTACTTGGGATAGACCCTAGTAAATCCCTGTTGAATTGCAGAACTTGAAGTTGAATATGCTTATTTGTCGAATAATCATCTCTGTGGATCCAAACTATTCTAAAGTTTTGATCAGCGTTTGTCGTTTTTTTGAATTTTCGTCACTTTTTTTAAGCAATTCACTTTTAAAAATTTTTTTATTACTTTTGAAAATGTTTCTCACTTTTTTCGATTTTCTGTTACTTTATTTAGTGGTTGTCATTCTTTTTTCTATCAATTTTTTGAAATATTTGTCACTTTTTTATTATTTGTTACTTTTATTTTTTTACTGTTTTACTGTTTTACTTTTTAATTTTTGTCACTTTTTTGAGCGACGATGTCATGTTTCTAAAAAAAAGTGATATTTAATTTTACATAGTATTTTTTTTTTGTTACTTTCAAAACATTTTTTATATGATTTTTCAAAATGCCCTTAAATATAGGGGTATTTTTGTAAGTTACCCATGAAATTCCCTAATTTTAAACCTCTAGGTCCGCTCTAGAAAGATTGGTCTGGACCCGGATAAGGCCGAACATGGGGTGTCATGGCAATGGACTAGGTCGTGTTTTTTGCATGGCATGCGGTTAACAACGCTAGCACATCTGTAATATAAGGCGGGTTATGATGTCACAGGATGTAACTTTGTTTAAGCCCCGTGATCCTATCGCAGTCGTAGTTTGCCCAACTTCGATCGCACATTATAAATAATTTATTTAAATAGATAGAAATTAGAAAATTTTAGTATGATTCTTCAGCCAAAAGACGTCTACTTCCGTCAGTTGAGTTTTTGTTCCGAAGTCTATTATAAGGGGTATTAGTCTTTCAAATATTTTCAAACTTTCTAGTGTTCGCCTCCTACAATAGCCATTGTAATTTCTTGCTTTTGTCTATTGTAATGTTCAGCTTTTTAGCAATCAATGATCAAGTTTATTTCAATGCATTTCAATTTCATGTTGCAAGTTTTCTTTAAATTGTGATCAAATTTACTTTCGCCTCGAAATGACCAAGAGAAGGCGGAAGGTAGTCTAGCGGAGTAGACTACTACCGCATGGTGTTCCCTTTCTGTGCTAAAAAAAGGTAACCCGTGAAAGTTGGTATCAGAGACCGCGGCTCAAGATCTCGTTCAGAAAGCTATGGAAATTGATCCAAATTCCTTGAACACCACAGAGGTTGTAGATGTTCAAAAGAGCAACACCAAACAACGTTTGGAAGCGCTTAAGGTAACAAACACTAGGTTGTGTTTTACCATGGAGAACCCCGGAGAAAAGGTCAAGATGGCAGAGACGAAAATTCGGGAATTACGCATCCAACTGGATGAAAGCTAAGAGGTTTGCGCAGCTATGATTGAAGTTGTTGGTATCATACCTGATCTGAAGGATAAGATGGGAGCGTTGAGAGCTCAGTTACTAGTGCTTCAATGCGCGGTTGGCGATGGGCAAGCCATCGCACAAGAGCCGGTGCATATGATCAGAATTCCAGAACCGTGTACCTACGGAGGGGCACGCGATGCTAAAGAAGTTGAGAAATTCTTGTTCAATATGAAACAATACTTTTTTGCGACTTTGATCAAGGACGAAGCGAGAAAGGTTACACCAGCTACTATGTATCTAGGTGGAGATGCAAAGCTATGGTGGCGGACGAAATATGTTGATATTCAGGCCAACAAGGTCCGAATTGATTCTTGGGATCTTCTCAAGGAAGCTATCAGATCTCAGTTTTTCCCAGAGAATGTGAAATATGAGGTATGTCGAGCCTTACGAGAACTAAAACACACAATCTCCATCAGGGAGTATGTGAAGGCCTTTTCAGGATATATGCTGAACATTCGAGATATGTCAGAAAATGATAAGCTATTTACCTTCATGGAAGGGTTGAGACCGTGGACACACACGGAACTTCAGAGATAGAAGGTCATTGATTTGAGTGTGGCTATGGGAGCTGTCGAATGTTTAAGTGACTAGCAACCGAAATCGAGAGATGATCGACTTTTGGTAAATAGTCAATCTATTGAAGATGGGAAGAGACCTTACAGACCCAGCTCGAACTCAAATGGGGGATAGCGTTACTCTCAGAATATGGGAGGATCCTATCAAGGCAACCGCTAGAGTAACTCGTAAGGAAACTAACAAGACAGCTTTCAAGGAAACTATAATGGCAGTACCAATAGTGATTGGAATCATGGAAAGGCAAATGAGGGCAGATCAGATGTCGCTCCTAAATTGAAGTGCTTTCTATGTGAAGGACCTCATCGGGTAGCGGAGTGTCCTCAGAAACTGATGGTGAATGCATACCGTCAACTAGCAATTAGGGGCCCACGTTCAAAGCAAAATACCCCACAAGCTAGCTGTCATGGTGACACCGACTCCGAATGGGATGAGGATGTAGTTGGTGCATTCTTGCATTGGTGTAATACACTATCGCACCGAGGTACTAAAAGGGATGCAGTTCCCTCAAAAGAGCCAAAGATTGAAAAATCGAATGCTCGCATTTGCAAGGCTAAAGGCATAATGTATATTAATGTAAAGATCAATGGAAAGCCTATCAGGGCTATGGTGGATACCGGTGCTATGCACAACTACCTCGCAAGTTTCGAAGTAGAGCGGCTTGGACTTGTTCTTGAAAGAGATAAGAGGAAAGTCAAAGTAATCAACTCTGCAGCTCAACCAATAGTGGGAATAGCAAAATCTGTGCCGATTAAAGTAGGTCCCTTCGAAGGAAGGACAAATTTGTCGGCAGTTCAGATGGATGATTTCAAGCTCATTCCGAGATTGGAATATCTTCGAGATACAAAGACAGCAGTGTTGCCGCATTCTGACTCATTAATAATGATGGGTAGTAAACCATTCATTATCCTCATACAGGTTGGAAAAACTAGCGAGAAGGGCATCTCGGCCATGCAATATAGTAAGGGTTTCAAGAGGAATGAACCATCATTTCTGTGCTCTCTTCGAATAGAGGAGATCGAAGAGACAACCGACTCTACTCCGAAACCTATCACTGGGTTTAAAGAATTCTAAGACATCATGCCGGATGAGTTACCAAGAAAATTGCCAATAAGGAGGGCAATTGATCGTTGGATTGGACTTGTTCCGAGTGCCAAACCTCCAACCAAGGCACCATACCTATGGTTCAGCCAGAGCTAGAAGAGCTTCGGAAACGAGGGAGAAGTGTTAGGAAGTGGGACATCGTGGAGTACAATTCTACACTACTACAACGTGCATACTACTGGCATCAAAGGCGGGATGACACTTCAAGTTATGAGAAACTTCTCTTGTTCGTCAGCAAGATGTGGCATATCATTAGAAAAAGGCAAGCTTATTGGAGCCTCCTTCCATCCCGAATAGATCAGTCGAGAGTGGATCGATGGACTACATTGGTAGATTGTCAAGAGTTGAAGACTTTGGCACTATCATGATCGGGGTGAACCGATTATCTAAATATGTAACTTTCACCACAGCGCCCAAGTATGTATCAACCAAAGAGACAGTTCAACTCTTCTTCAAACATATTATCAAATATTGAGGACCGTCTATCGTCAATTATCGAGATTCTCGATTTACTGGCATATTCTAGACCGAGTTGTTCAAACTTCTTGGTTCAGCTTTTAGCATTAATTCTAATTTTCACCCACAATCAGATGAACAGACAGAGCGCTTCAATTCCATGCCGGAAGACTATTTTCGGCACTTTATCTCTGTTTCGCATGATATTTATGTGAAACTTGCGGATGTGGCTCAGATGTGTTTCAATGCTCAAAAGAGCTCTTTTCTCAATAAGAGTACTTTTGAAATTACTATCGGCTAGCAACCGTTACTCTTCCATATTACAAATACCAATCAGAAACAATACAAAAAGTCTGCAGATTTGAAACAACCAATGTTTAAAGTGAAAAGATCAGAAATTAAGGTTGTTGAAAAGATTCATGACTACCAAACTACTCAAACTTCTAGGAAATATCTTCAATAGTACTTGGTCAAATAGAGCGGATGCAATAGAGAGAATAATACTCAATGTCTCCGAGGACATCGCCAAATCAAATGGGGAAGAATGTCATGGGCTGCAGTTTTGCATAAGCCCCGCGATCCTATTGTAGCCATATTTTGCCCAACTTCGACCGCACAATGTAAATAACTTATTTAAATAGATAGAAATTGGAAAGTTTTAGTATGATTCTTCGGCCAAAAGACGTCTACTCCGTCAGTTGTGTTTTTGTTTCGAAATCTATTATAGAGGATATTAGTCTTCAAACATTTTCAAGTTTTTTAGTGTTCGCCCCTTACACTAGCCATTATAATTTTCTGCTTTCATCTATTGTAATGTTCAGCTTTCTAGCAATCAATGATCAAGTTTATTTTAATGCATTTCAATTTCATGTTACAAGCTTTCTTTAAATTGTGATCAAATTTACTTTCGTCCCAAAACGATCGAGAGAAGGTGGAAGGTAGTCTAGCGGAACAGACTACTGTTGTACGATGTTCCCTTTATGTGCTAAGAAAAAATAACCCGTGAAACATGGGGTTGCAATGATTTTTTTGGAAGGAAAGGTAGCTTTCTCGGCCGTACCAGTTCTGTTCATCTTCCTGACGGGCCAAATTGATCTGTCGGGTCCATTTTTCCACCTCTAATTGCAAAGTAAATCTAAATTACAAGATTATTAGTTCAACAACTGTGGTAATGATAGGATAGCCATGTTTATAACATACTTTAACATATTTAAATCCTTATTCTCGATAAATTTAAAATTATTAGGTAAATCCATTTTGGTTGCAATAGGTTCATAGTGCATGTGTCACGAAATAAATCGTACATTCTCATTTTCACAACCAACAATTGTCAATGGCCAGCTCCCTCCCCACCCCGGGCCACCCAATGACCAAGACAACTGGCAATTTTTATTTTTCTCAAAACAGATATAACAATAAGGCAAAAGGATAGAGGGAAGGATAAAAATAGTCTAGGATTGAGTATGATTTGTTTGGTTTCATGTCATTCTACCCTTTTTTGCTCTTTTACTTATAAATAGGAACTAACAAAGAGGAATCGTGCTAAATCATTCTCTCACTTTTGCAAGCTCTCTCCTCTATACTTTTTTAGGATCCTCCATAGAGAAACATATTTGAAACTTGAGGGCTTCCTGGAGGAGTGAAAGACTCATTCTTCGGGTGAGCTTGCTTTATGTGCAGAAACTAAGAATGAATATATCACCTTCTGAGTGCAGCAGTGGATGCGAATCGGGATGGACTATGTACTTGGATCAACACTTCAATTCTACAGATCAATACAGCAAGACCTCTGATAAAAATCATCAAAGAAAAGGGACACATGTGAATAAGGAGGAAGATGACTACGATTTGTCTATGATATCAGATGCATCATCAGGCCCTCCACAATTCGATGTGTACGAAAATTGAGCTGAAAAGAACAAGAAAAGCAAGAAGAAAAACAAAATAAAAGAGCACAAGGGAGAAGAAAAGAATTTGTATCTTGATGATACTGCTAGCTCTCCTTTGTGTAATTTTTCCCAGGCAAGTTCAGTGAAAGCAGCACAATATTCTGAATCAGTTCAAGGCCCTGGAGAATTCTCAATGATATGTATTTTATTATTGAATTTCAGGACATTTTGGGACCTGCTAGCACTCATACTTCTATGGAGCACGTCCCTGGTTTCGCACAAGCCTTGCCTGCTTCACATTTTCAAGTACTAATTTACCTTTTCTCTTTGTTCTCAATTTTCAGATATTATTTATGTGATGTCTAATTTTTTTTTTTTTTTGTGTGTTGAATAAAGAAGCATTTTGGGTTCTTCAAATCTTCTCAGAAAGAGAAAACGGCTTCAGCAAAATCAGGCGAGTCATTCGCGATGAGATAATGCTTTCAATGGTTTTTATTGTAAGGTGGGCTGTACGGAATGAAATAAAAAACAAAAATTTCATTGCAGATGCCTTATGATTAAAATAAACTAAAATATCGCTAATAATTGTTTCCCCGTCCAATGTGTTGGTGCATCTTCACAGGAAGTTTGCTGGGAAGAAAAAAACAGTAATTAAGAACTGGCAAGTCTATATTTTCTGTCTTTGCTTCAGCAATTTGCATATTTTCTGTCTTTGCTTCAGCAATTTGCTCAAGAGGGGAAAAGAATGCGGAAATAAAAGAAAATGCCAGAAGTATGATAAAGATCGTCTTTGTATATATCTCTTTAATGTATTTTTCTTTTCTTTTTTTTTTTAATTTTCTACCTGTCATTTATTATTATTATTATTATACCTGTCCATGCAGTAGGGGAACAACCTTAGAACATATATGTAAAAAATGAAAATAAAAAAATCAAAATCAATTTTTTTTTTTTTTTTCGTTCTGAATAGTTGTGGCAATTGCACTTGCAAGAATTGATATAGTATTATGTGCCTGCTGTTTTAGGTTTATGTACAAATTACTTTATTGATAGAATGTGTGATTAAAAATGAGTTTTTGGATAATGAGACTCAAACCTGAGCTAAATGGACCGAACAAATCTAGCAATGTAACATGCACTGAAAATAATAGAAGACACTCTATAATGAAAAATTTGAGTCGCAAAATCTATTTTTCTTTTCATGTAAACATGGAAAGGGACATTCTTTAACTCATGACAGGTAATATACTAAAATATTTATATTTATATTATTTGTGTAATTATTGAATTTTTCCCAAATATGTAATTGAGGTTCTTACCTTCCTTACAATTTGGAGGTATTATTTTAGGAATGATAGAAACTTGGGGAAAAGGACAAGACCTCCCAGCTATGGGTCCTTAGTCCTAACAATCTCACTATTTTGGGACTCTAATAATTGAGAAGGATACCGTGGACCAAATTAGTGGCATGTTTCACGTGTTCACTAGATGGAATTGAATAAGATTAATAAAGAGACAACTTGAAAGTTTGTTCGCTTTAAGTTAAATATGAATTATTATTGAACTTTGTTCAATGTTTTTCAATGTACATTGAACTTTAAAAGCTCTCCAAATCCTTATTGATCTTTTTCGAGTATTCTTAGTTATCCTTGAATTTTAAATTTTACGAGTTACTACTAATCTTACCTAAATATTATTACACTCGTCACTCCGTCACCTGCCATTTTAAAAGTAAGACTTGATGAACTTAGCAAAATCTTATCTCATCCGTCATTCCATTTAGCATGTCTTCTAAGTCCGTGATGGATTTGACTCAAATAAATATTGGTACAAAGTTGAGAGCTCAATGTTATAAATAATGTGCAACAAGATTGTTAATATGAGACATTGGTGGCCACTGTTAGTTAAAAATCTATTTTGACAGTGAATAAGGTTTCAACTGCTTGTTTAGAGACAAATAACATTAAGTAGCCAAGTGGTACTATGAACAGTGATCAAATTCTCTTAGCAAATCTGAAACGAGACATGGTAGAGATAAATCGCGAACTAGGTATAGTACTAAAATGGATTACTTTTTTCAATTTCGTTCTACACGAGATGTGGAGTGTTACTATTGTCATAAAAGGAGACATATTAAAAGAAATTGTCAAGAAGCATTTTGAAGCGAGGAAAAGTAAAGAGTTTAAGGATGCCTCAAACGATATGAATGTAGTGGATGATTTGAGAGAGGTGATATCTACTTTGTCACATGTTATGATGCCCTAGTAAGCTATTGCATTTTAGATTCCGAATATTCGTACCACATATAGCAGTAAAATGAGTGATTTGTGGATTATAAGCCATGTGATACGTGCCATGTTATGATAGCTGATAATAAGAAACTTGAATTTAAAGGTACGGGTATTATGAAGGTGAAAATTTTGTATGGAACAATACGGATTTTGAGAGGTGTCATGAACATCTTGAAATTTAGTCGAAGTTTGATATTTTTGGGAGTGCTAGATTCATTAGGTTATGAATATTATATGCACGTCTTTATGAAGAATGTAAAGAAATAAGATTTGACTATTTGTACAGGCTAATATGGAAGAAAATTTGAGGTGAAGTTTTGGTGATAGAGTTGCGCCAATGTGGGTATAAGGTATTGGAATAGCACAGAGATGGGTCTTCCAGTGTTACCAATGATTGTGTTAAGTGTCCATGACCGGTTCTTTGGCTAATAACAAGGAAGATTGGAGTTCAAATATGTTAAAATTGTAGGATCATGTTTAATCAATCTTTGAAATTGGTTCGTGTCTATAACAATTGATCAAGGAACGATGACACCTAGCAGTAAAGGGTTGTGAAGATAGGTGTCAAGGTGTACCATCATATGCAGGGGCGGACCTAGATTATTTTTTGAGTGGGGGCGAGATTAGGAATGAAGCCAACCCGCTAAAGTAGGAGGGTCCAAAGTTGAAGGGGTGGGGGCCTACGGGGGTTCGGGGGAGTTGTTGAATAGTTTAGATTTAGTTGCATTTTCCCAACTAGTTCATGCTATATAGGCCATGAACGAAGCCTCTCACCCTACATCAAATCCACAAATATATTCACTCTGACCATGCAACACTTTTTGCAATCACAAGCGGTCAAAATGAGATTTATATAATATACCAATTCTTCAGCAATATTAGCCACCTGAACTACTACGTGGCCAAAATACTTTCCTTTTGAATCGTGGACTTCAATTGTCAAATCATCTCCAAGCCCTTCTGGCAAGCTGTATTCAAGTGGGAAGGAAATTTAACCATCCAACTCTATGAGATTGAAGAACGTGTAACAAGATTAAAGAGAAAATGATTACATACAAAACATGAGTTTCATCAGATTCTCGCAATACAGAAAATGTCTGCAATACCGAATCAACACCTATCAAGTCTAATCACCCACAACGGATTAAAATGGGTCTCCAACGAAGACTTGTGATTTATGTAGGTTTTGATTCACCATCTATTATTAGTTATCTTAACCATCATATTTATGTAAATAATATATTAGTAACTTCCTTTTTATGAAAATAAGCAATAGAATTAGAAAGAAAAGTGTTTCTAGTAATTACTACGTACATTGATTGAATATAATTTTGTATGAAATGTTCATTATCCACTATGATAAGTGGTTACTCAACACTTGTTACGAACTGTTTTTGATTTACCGGTTGAACCTACTATATGAAGTCTCTCTTCTTCATTCTCGATGTCATCCAAATTAATTGGATCAGTACTCCCATGCATATTTTCCTCCCCCAAATCAGTGCAAATTGGGATATCTATAATACCACTAAAATCGTTATCAAACTTGGGAGACAAATCGGGATCTACACTTTGTGGTGTGTTAGAGTCACACCAAACATATCCTTAATATTTTTCAAATAATTATTGTGATCCATTTGGTAGAAGAAGAAATTGGTAGAACTTAGAAGTAGAATATAGATGAAGTATCTAGAGAACATGTGGTATGTTAATTGCAAAATAATAAAAAACTAAAAAAAAAAAAAGAAATTGGTAGAAATAGAATATAGATAGAGATGGCAACGGGGAGGGTTCGGGGTGGGGTGCGAGCTTGCCCAGTTTCCTGCCACGTTTATTTTTTATTTATTTTTTCAAAAATTTCCAATTAACTATTTTCTTTTTTAATTTGTAATTAATTATTTTTTTTATTCTTCACGGGGCGGGTTTGGGGCGCTTTGGGCGGGGCAGCGTCGGGGCGGGTTTTTTTGGCCATCACTAAATATAGATAATAGATGAAGAAATAAACCAATTGTATGGAAATTAAATTGTACTCAATTGTTTAAAGATTGATGAATTTAGAATGTAGAATTGTAGATTGTAGAGTTGTGATGTGAAAAAATAAATTGGACTCGGCTCGACCCCAGACTCACCCTTAGACAAGCTCAAGTGGCCCATGAGTCGAGCCCAAACAAGCTGAGTGGCCCAATTGCCACCCCTAGTTGGGGGTACAAAATTCATGCCAAACAAAGCATTAAAAATGGTAAGGATCAATCTTAGCGTTTATAATGATCCACGTCATCTTGGAAGACAAAAATGTTTAAAAAGCATGGAGGGAACTCAAATTGCGACTTCTTTAAAGAGAGGAGAATGTGTTTGTCACAATTTTTTCGAGCATTAGAGACGAAATGAAAGCCTAGCAATGAAAATTCTAAATATAGTACTACTATTAATTATTGCTTGAAAATAATTATAAATATGCCAATTTCTCTACTACTTTTGCTGGAAGACAACCTTCATCTCGGCGTCATAGTCAAAATGTTGAAAGGCTGGTTATATTGTCATCAAAATTATCTTTTATTTAACCACGTTTGAAATTTATTACAAGTTTTCAGACTCTGTTCATTGTCTTATTTATGCCCAAACTTATTTGTCGTATGATTAATTAGCACATTTTGTTGTTGATGATGATTTCTATTCACAAATCTGTTATGAGGACTTAAAAACCTTATTTACCCCTCAAAGATTAAATAAGTAAAAAATCAACAAGTACAAAAGTACAACAAAATATTTGCACGCCATTATAAAGCACGTTAATAGACTATTTGGAAAAAAAAAAAAAAAAAAAATCATCACCAATAACCATATATGTTATATGTTATATGGAAGATTTCGACCCGATCGATCGATCTGAGCCGGGTTGTATAACTATGCTTATGACATCAAACAAATGGACAAGAATAAAGTTATTTGGACGAATAGAGGATACTACATGAGCCTTAATTTTAAGTTTGGGCATCAGGTAGATTTTATGATGTGAACCAACCCAAAAAAACTAGAAATCACGTCACGCAAAGATCAACCCAATCCGTTGTTCGACCGCTATCAAGAACCGATATTACGCGTAAGAAATCTGACCCGTTGATTACCCGAAATAAGAACCGTGAAGTGGGAACACCACAAAAGGATTGCGAAACCTTCTGATAAGTTCAAGTTAGAACTTTAAACCACCAACAAAGTGGAGGAATAAAACTCTCAAATTTAATTTAATTATTTCAAATAATCAAAGTCTTGTTTACAATGACGAATAATAGATCGTATTTATATGAAACTATGAAAAACCCTAATTTAGTTAGATAATCTCGTGCTTAATTCAAATATATCACAAAAGATGTTAAAAAGATGGTATTTAAGTCAAACTAAGAAACTACCAAAAAAGATAAACTATTTTCCGTCAACTTGTTCTCGGCATATTTATGTGCGATCGTAAACCCAAAAGTACCATGCATCCACGCAACCTTATACATAATTTTGTGACGATTCTGAATTGTACTCATGGGCAAAAATCCGACATCCGAGTTGAGAGTTATGCCCATTTTAATTCACGTTACTTGTTTTCTTTCAAAATACTTTTCAAACATTGAATCCAACTCGTTTCGGCTCTTGAACCCTTCACGAAGCTTGAACATTGGCTTGTCAATTTCACCCATCTGAACTTTATTGCTTGAACCCTTGACTTGTGTGACCCGACCAATGATTGTCTGCCCCGAATCATATCATCCCCTCTTTTCGAAAGGATTCGACCTCGAATCCGAACTTGCATCAAACGAAGCAACATTAGCAACCTCAAAAATGTTAAATATTACAGACTTACCCAGCAAAAGTAAACTGTAGCCTTCATTCTCGATCAAAGTAATGGAATGACACGATCCATCTCCCCTAGGATGTAGTTTGGACCTCTTTTGAGTTCGTATCGGCCTCGTACGTATCATCACATGTGTCCCACAAATTCCAACACTAACACCAATAGATGAAAGCGCTAAATTGAACAAGATTAGTGACTTAGAATCATTTGTCAAGTTGGAATGCGGAATGGGATTAGTAGACTTTAAACTCACTCCTAACACACTCCATAATTCCAACCCAAGATAGATAAGACTATTGTAATTAAAATAGAAGCATTCATGAACCCAGTCAACAATAATGCATTCTAATTGTCTAGCATATATGATTAACTCCATGTGACATGCTAGAATTCCATCATGTAGTAAATGCATATCATAAACAAACAAGAAAGTTTCCATACATGCAAGCTCATAGCATAATCTAAGTATAGGGATTTGATACGTTACCATGACGTAGTCACTTACATCCTCCTTATTACTTACCAAATTTTCCATGTGATTTACAACACGTGGATAGTTAAGGTATGGCGCACCACAAATTATTCCGCCATGGACTGATTCTTTAACATCTTGCAAAGAGAATTATCCAAATTTGGGAGATGATGTTAGTTCTCACTAAAGCCCTCTCAACCTCGACTTTTCTTACATATAAGCTCACTTTGGAATTTTCTCTAATCTCTGATTTTTCCTCTCTTTTCTCTCGTGTTGGTCTACTTTTTCTCCCTCACTCTCAGTCACCTTACTTTCTTTTCTCTTGCTCTCATTTTTCCGCTCTTTATTTTTATTCTCTCGCTCACATTTTAATTCCAGTAGGTTCTCTTGGACCTGTTGTAGTGTCAAATGTACAAGTGTGATAGCGCTTCCATCATTTACCGAGATGTAATGAATTGTGAATCCTTCATGCTTCACTCTCCTATCATATTGTCATGGCCTATCCAACAATAGATGTCTCGCATGCATTGGAACCACATCACACAACACCACAATATTATACTACCCAATGCTGAAATTCACCAAAGCTCTCTTGGTAACCCAAATATCTCTACAATTATTCAGCCACTCCAATTTGTATGATTGTGGATGCCTCATAAGAGGTGACCTCAACTCTTCCACAAGGGTCATGCTAGCCACGTTTGTACAACTCTTTCCATCTATAATCAAACTGTAAACCTTATTTTTAATGTAACACCTAGTGTGAAACAAATTCTCCCGTGTTGCTTATCATCATCCACTTTCATTTGTGTAGTAAGAGCACACATCACTACCAACAACTCCGCAACTGGATACTCCACACAAGTTTTACCCTTAACATATCCTCCAACTCAGACATGCTATCACTCCCACTTCCATCATCCGACTCAATCTCTCCATTTTCTCGAAGAATCATCACTCGTTGGTTTGGACACTATGAAGCTATATGCCCTGAACCCAAACACTTGAAACATTTAATATCCCTCGACCTACCAACTTGATTTTCAATGTATGGTTTATTTTTACTCATGTCCTCCTTAACCTTAAGTATTTCAACCTTTCCCCTGGTCTCCAACCGATCATTCCTATAACCACAACTCCATTTGGGTTCCATAGTAAACCTAGCTACCCCTTTTCGTGAGTTGCCTGTCCACCTTCATAGCCATGTACACCAAGTCCTCCAACTCCACATAGTGCTGCAACTCTACTTCGTTAGCAATATCCCTATTCAACCCATTCAAAAACCTAGCCATGGTGGCATCCCGATCCTCCTTTACATTTACCCGAATCATCGCCAACTCCATCTCCTTATAATAATCCTCTACACTCCTAGACCCCTAAGAAAGTGTTTGTAACTTGTGATGAAGATCCAAATAATAATGTCCATGTACAAACCGTTTTCTCGTGCAAGCCTTTAATTCTCCATACGTCTCAATTGGCCTATCCAAATTTCTCCTACTACTAGTCACCAATTGATCACACCAAATAATAGCATATGTTACGGGTGAGAACCGATACAGCAGCTCGAACTCCACGTGTCGGCAGGGTGACGTGCCACACGCTGTCCGAGGCGATTGCGCAGAGGACAAGCTGTTTGCACTTCGCCCCTTTCGGCCTCGCCCCGCCACGCCCCGGAAGAGATCTCCCGTACAGAGATCTTTCCAGTCAAATCCGTGATTGATGGGATGTGTGGCAGGACCCAAACGGTCAAATCAGCCAGAAGCACTTAATGCCAGCCAACCTACGGAAAGACAAGTTGACGCCTACGATGGGACGGGCCCTAATAATCTAACTACACGTGCCTCCTCATCCAACGACCCTCCTCCTCTCACACCCGGTATAAATACTACACCCTTGTGCTCGAAAAAGGGGATCTTCTTCTGGAAAAAAGAAACCTGGTACCATCTCTCTTGCTCCCCTATATTAACACTCGTTTGCCCACACCTTGTAAGCGGCCTTCGAGTGAAAACTTGAAGACCGGTGAACTAATTTCCGGTTGATCCTACGCTGACTTGACCGTCGGAGTGCCCGTGACCGTTCCCACCTCTTATGGGAAAGGCCACGTGTAACTGACGTTGTGTGGTTCATGCAGGAAAGGGTAGACTTGAAGATATCACCTGTTGGCTCGGTTGTGGATCCGTTTTTCGAGGTCAACAGCATAGTCAGTGAATTCTACTACAACCAACTTCAACTTCTTCTCCTCTAAGTAATTATGGCAATCAAACACTAATTTCATCTTCTTTTCACACTCTAAGTAAGCTTCGAGATAATTACGACCTTGGAAAGCCGTAATATTCAGTTTGATGTTCCCTAAATCTCTATCAACCCCTCGATCAAACCTACCTCATCTATTCCTCATTCGTCCCATATTAGCTTCCAAATAATATTCAATACTACCTACGCTCACTGCCTCATCTTCCTTATCAAATTCGGCCATAAGATTCCATCCTCGCCTTTCTCCTCTACCCCCCATGAGGAACCCTTTGAGGCGTCTCTCGCTGTTAACTCCCAATCAAAGTTTCATGTCTAGCTACATCACCACTAATATGTTCAACCGCCAGATCCAATTGATCAAACCTATGATGTATAGCCTGCATACTATCCATAAACTCCGTATAAAACCCCTTATGCACCTCTTCCTCTTTGTCTTTACCCATATCTCTTTTTTTTTTTTTTTGTTGCAAATAAGTAAATAACAAAATAATTAAAGGGAAAGAAATAACAAGAAAATAAATTAATTTACCTCACGTGTTTGCACTTTTGTATCACTTGAAATTTGATTTTTACCCGATACTGAGCTCATCAATCTTGCCTTTTACCGCTCGTCCTCATTTCTCAAGTTCAAGAAAAAAAATAAAACAAAAATGATTCAAAATTTTTTCTTTGTTTGGTTTTGTTTTGCTTCTAGACGTTCACGAGATGTAGAGATTTTTTTCTCTTTTTTTCAATAAGCAACTAACTAATTATTCTAGAGGCAATTAAACAATGAAAATAAGGACTAAAAACAAGAACAATAAATCTGAATTATTTTTTTTTACTCGAACAATAAAAATAACTAACAAAATAAATAAAAGATAGATGACCAACTGATGTGAACCCAACCAAGAATTGATCTTGGGAACCCACGAACAAGATGGAACCAACCCAAGAAAGCTAGAAATCATGTCGTGCAAAGATCAACTCGACTCGTTGATTGACCCGTATCAAGAACCGAGATTACGCGTAAGAAATCAGACCCGTTGATTACCAGAAACAAGAACTGTGAAGTGGGAACGTCACAATAGGATTGCAAACCTTTTGATAAGTTCAAGTTAGAATTTTAGACCACCAATAACATGGAGGAATAAAGCTCTCAAGTTTAGTTTAATTCTCTCAAATAATCAAAGTCTTGTTTACAATGAATAATAATAGATCCTATTTATATGAAACTATTAAAAACCCTAATTTAGCTAGATAATCTCGCACTTAATTCAAATAGATCATAAAAGATGTTAAAAAGATGGTATTTAAATCAAACTAGGAAACTACTAACAAAGATAAACTATTTTCCGCCAACTTGTTCTCGACATGTTTCTGTGCGACTCCAAGCCCAAAAGTACCATGCGCCCACGCAATTTTATGCAGAATTTTGTGACGATTCCGAATTGTACTCATGGGTGAAGATCTAACACCCGAACTGAGAGTTATGCACATTTTAATCCACGATATTCATTTTTTTTTTCAAATATCTTCCAAACCTTGAATCCAACTCGTTTCGGCTCCCCGAATCCTTTACAAAACTTGAACTTTGACTTGTCAACTTCACCCATCTGAACTCCATTGCTTGAACCATCGACTCGTTTGACCCGACCAGGTGATTGCCTTTCCCGAATTATATCATTTTATAGAGAAGAGACATGATAAAATTTAAGTTTGAATGTCGGGTGGACCCATTCAAATATTTCTATGCTCAAAATCATTCATTATATTTTGAGTATTTCGTAAATAAAATTATTCAAGTCTTTGTAATTACTATAATCAAACCCAAACTCGAATTGTCGTTTTCAATTCCGATTTGATTCTACCCATAATTTTTTTTTATATACATCTAATAAATATTTTCATATAGACCTTTAGTATATATATCTAATACGCTACTACTCAACAATATTTATATAAGGAAGAAAATTCTATTAAAAAAATCTTTAATAGGCAAAATAGTAGAAAGAAAAAATCACGAAAAAAGAACAAAAATTAATACATCAAAGATTCAATTAAAATTTTAGAATATTTTTTTAAAATAAATCATATACGATCCATAAGTGAGGTATGCTAGAGCCAATATTTTAGTTATGAACGATGCATAATTTCTTCTAATCTTAAAACGAATTGACAAAAAAATACTAATTAGATATATAATTATATAGCATCAAGAAATTGCAATACAAATGTTGAACTCCCTCTATTTGAATAAAAAGGAAACATTATATTTCAAAAAAATAAAAATCACGAATTCAAAATAACAAGAAAAGTACACCACATTCCAAACTATGAATATATCAAGTTCAATTGTCATACATTATAAAATTAAAAAGTCACTTGAGTTTGTAAACAATGCAAGAAAGTAAAAAGCTCGAATTGCAAAGAATGAACGCTTTGATTCATCAATTTATATCACAACCTAGTTTGAATGAAACAATCTTGAAGCAAGAGATAAAAGAGTAAGAACCAATCTTGACTTCTTAGGTTTAGAGTATAGATTTTTAGATTAATTATTACCCAAATTAGGGTTTTTTATTTTGTAGTTTTTTTTATCCATCCTATAAATTATAAATAAAAAAGAATATAAAAAATCGTTTCCATTCAGATATTCATGGTTCTAGTTTAGGACCTAAGAACCAAACCGAACCCAGTGGGTTATTGATTCTCGATTCCGGTTCCTAATTTTTTTTTGGGAACCGGATCGGAACCTCCAATTAAGGTTTTGTTTCAGTTCAGGAGGATCAATTCCAGTTAAAATGTTCAGACCTAACCAAATTTGTTAACTATCATATACTCAATTCTATTCAATTTAGTGTAACAAAATTGTCATCGAGTCTAATCATTTTCGATTTAACGTAATAATTTTATGTAAAATTGAGATATTCACCATTCTGACTAAGGCAATTGTAATTTGAACGTTAAATATGTTAACCATCAACATGAATGCAAAATTTGCATGCAAATTTCTTAAAATTTAAAGTTGAAACTAGAAAGTCGAAACCATAAAAGATTTAAGAGAGATTAGCACAACCCTCTAACCTTATCCTTATTGCAAAATACTTATGTGTTTTTTCATTTTGACGAAAAATCCTTCTATATTACCTTTTTAGTGCAAAAGATTTCCATACCATCCAAATATGTTAGTTGAGAGGTTAACTCCACGTGAGAGGGTCAAAATGAATAATTTAAAAATGTTGGGGCTAGGGGTGGGCTGAACCAAAACCAACCCAACTAAATCGACCGATTTGGGTCGATTTTTTGAATTATTTGGGCGGGTTTCGGGTCAAATTTTTGGATTTTAGGTCGGGTTGGGTTGGATCATGGGTTAGCGACCCAAACCTGATAGAACCCGACCCGAAACCCAAAAAAAGAAAAAAAAAACACGGCACGGTGAGAACAAGACCCTAAAGCCTAACACAGCCCACAGACGCACAACATTCTTCTCATCTCTCCGTCTCTTGCTCTGTTACTTAGATCTGCTCTCTCGCTTAAATCCTAACCCTCGTCCACCCATCAACCAACGAACCACAGATTCGAGACCACCGATTGAGGCTTGAACTTGTTATTGTTGGGAAAAGTAATCCGAGACCACTGATTCAGTTTCTACTTTCTATTTTGCTTTATGCTTGAACTTGTTATTGGCTTGAACTTTTGGATTCATTGCTTTCTCATTTATTCTGAAGTCAATGAGATTATATTATCCTTTTATAGCCTTGCTAATAAAATGTAGCCCCTTAGCCTCAAACATGGTTTTCTCATTGGAACGACGCTTGCTTGTGTTTTCATTGTTGATTTTTGGAGTTCCATGCTGCTGCCATTGCTTGGAATTCGATTCATTTTCATTTTTTACCTCATATTGAAGCTAGCCGATTTAGCTTTCCAAATGCGCAATCTCATTTTCAACCATAGCTAGCTCAGCCAGTAGCTCTTTCATTTGCATATGACATTTAAAAAAAAATAAAAGTAGCATATTCCACGTTAATTTCTTCAAGAAATGAATTTAAATTGAATAAGTTCCACCTTATTTTTATTACGATAATTAACAAATATCTGACAGATGGGAATTACACTGCTGAGATTTCTTATAATACGATAATATATAGATATAAATATAAAGGTAAATCATGAATATGAAGTCTAGATTTCTTATTTTTGTACATGTAAAGATTATGACGGGCTGTGAGATGACTATGATTATAAGTATCTGTTATTACAGCAATGTACAAAGTTTCATATCACAACTTCATTTCTAATATGTAAGCTATGATTTTGTTGGTAGGTATGGATGTAGGGGAAGAAAGTGATACTGGGACACAAGCTCAATCAGATTCAAATGCCACAGATTTGCAATCTGGTCTTCCTCTACGTACACCATCAACATTAGGTAAACGAAAGTCTCATAGAGTTGCTTCTTATGTTTAGGATCACTTCACTCTATTAGGCTCAAAGGATGATCCTGATGTTAGATGTAAGTGTAATTATTGTGGAGTAGATTATGCTTGTGGCACTAAGATGTGTGGTACTAGTACATTGAGTAATTATTTGACAAATAAATGTAAGAAGTATCCAGGTATATTGGTGGATAAGAAGCAAAAAACATTATCTTTTGAGAATAACAATGAGGGTGGAGGGAGTAATCTTATTGTTGTTGGTCGAACCAAGGAAGAGTGTAGAGTTGCATGTGCTAAAATGATAGTTGTTGATGAATTACCTTTTAGGTTTGTCGAAGCTCGTGATTTTAGATATTTTTGTAGTGTAGCGTGTCCTCACTTTCAACTTCCATCTCGTAGGACTCTCGTTAGAAACATTTATCAATTGTATTTGAATGAAAAACTGAAATTGAGATATACCTTTCATTTTCACCGCCAAAGGGTTTCCCTTACAACTGATATGTGGACTTCTATTCAGTTGGTTAATTACATGTCTCTTACAACACACTACATTGATTCTGAATGGACGCTTAATAAGCGTATTTTGAATTTTTGTGGCATTCCAAATCATAAGGGAGAAACTATATGAAAAATGATTGAGACTTGTTTGCACGATTGGGAGATTGAGAAAATTTTTGCAGTCACTGTTGATAATGCAAGCTCTAATGACACAACCATGTCTATATTAGGCGAAAGTTAGTTGCTTGGGATAGTGATGAATGTGTTTTAGAAGGGAGATATTTGCACTTGAGATGTTGTACACACATTATCAATTTGATCGTTGTTGAAGGGTTGAGGGAAGTACATGACTCCATTGTGGCTATTCGCAATGCAATCAAATATGTGAAATCTTCTCCAGCTAGGTATGAAAAGTTGAAGGAGTGTGCTAGGAAAGAGAAGATTGATTGCAAGTCATTGTGTTTTTGGACGTTCCAACTAGGTGGAACTCTATCTATTTGATGTTGGAAACGACATTGAAATTTGAAAAAGCTTTCGATAGGTTAGAAGAGGAGGATGCTCAATATTTGCATTACTTTCGCGAAGATGATGGTAGTAAAAGGAGTGGTGGACCTCCGTCAAGTTCAGATTGGGAATGTACATCTGTATTTGTTAAATTTCTTCAAAATTTCTATAATGTGACTTTGAGTTTTAGTGCTTCATTGCATGTTAGTGTTTGTGTTTATCTTGATGAAATTTGTAATCTTGTAATCGAATTGGATGAATGGAGATTAAGTGAAAACTTTTTGTTGGGTGAAATGGCAACTAACATGAAGATGTTTGATAAGTATTGGGGTAAAATGGAAAATGTGAATCAGTTGTTGCTATTTGCTACTGTTCTCGATCCAAGATACAAACTGGATTATGTTGAATATTGTTTGAATGATCTATATATCGATGGAGAAGTCGTTAGTAACATGATGAAGTCTTTGAAAGCCAATTTGATGGATATTTATGAGTGGTATGTGCGTCATGAAAGTGTTGAAGGAAGTAATAAGGTGTCAACCAATGAGTCTAAAAGTTCTACCAATACATCTAAAAGGTGCTCACCTTAGTAGATTTATGGAAAAACAAGCACAAAAGGATCCGGTTGAGATAAAAAATGACGTGGAACGATACTTATTGGATGCTCGTGAAAGCATAGAGAAAAAGGATTTTGATGTTGTAGATTGGTGGAAGGTTAACATAAACAAGTATGGTGTCTTGTCCAATTTGGCCAAAAGATGTGTTAGCAATTCAAGTATCAATTGTTGCTTCAGAAAGTGCATTTAGTACTGGAGGAAGGATACTTGATCCTTTTCGTAGTTCCTTAAGTCCTAGGATGGTCGAGGTCTTAGTATGCACTCAAAATTGGTTGAAAGCTTCTCCGAACTTGGATGGTTTTTGTATGGAAGATGTTGAGCATTACAACCAAATGGATGAACTTTTGGATTCATTGAATTCAATATCAACTGAAAATGACCATGGGCCCAATGTAAGTACTTCATTCATTTTACAAGATTTCACAATGTTGTGTTTGCTACTGCTTGGCTCCCTATTTAATGATACCTTAATGTCAATTTTAATTTATCTAAATTTTCTTGATTTCCTCTCATTTTTCTTCTTCAGGATTGCAGTTTAATTTTTAATCTTATTATATTTTAAAGGATTGTACTATTTTATTTTTCAAGTTTAATGACACCAGATGAATATTAATATTATTTTACATCAAAAAAATAAGATGATTTTAATTTTTATGCAATAAGCTTATCTCAAACCGACCAACTCAACCCAACCCAACCCGACTGACACATAATTGGGTTGTGTTGGATTGAGTTTCAACATTTACATGGGTTGGGTTGGGTTGGATTTCAAATAAACCGACAATGTTGGGTTGAATTTGGGTTGGGGCAAAAACCAAGCCAACCCACGCCCACCCCTAGTTGGGGTTGTAATGACTTCCTTATATCATGAAGTTAATGTAGAATTAAAGGAGGCACATATGCACCAGCAGACTTGACATGGAGAAGAAAACAGATTCAGGAAAAACCAGTAGAACATGATTGATAACCAGCAAAAAAATAACCCAACAGCAACAGATGAAACATAAAGAACAGATACAGAATAAAACCAGGAGAAAAAAGAACAGAGTTAAAACAGGAAGAATGATCTTCCTCAATCTTTATTCATCCAATACTTTACATGATTTTTCAAATTAGAAATCATCAGAAAGATTCTATAGATTTCAAGAGTTTACAACTCTATCTCATCTCACTTTTTACCATTACATACTCGAGAGCTAGCCTCTCCAGAGCTCATTTTTTTATTCTCGAGCACTCCCCTTTTTTCTATCCTAATATAGCCTTTTATAGACTCAAAGAAGCATCTAAGTTTTTTTTTAACTACCTAACTAACTAAGGCTCCTTTTCGTTGAAAATTCCAATTGAAAACGTTTGCTCAAACCAGCAACAAAACAGGATCCTCTTGCAACCGATTTTTTTCAGTAGCTAAGGTATTTGAAACTGAATCCAAGGAATCATGTTTTACAATCTCCACCTTGATTCCTTGAAGTATTTTACAGATCAAGTCTCGCAGGCTGATGATTAGGCAGCCTGCAATTGATTTTCTAGTTTGTCCTCAATGGAACTTTCAGCAAAATTGACCTCAGATTTGATTTCAGTTCCACTTCCTTGAAAGATGTAGATGTCTTGTTGTAGGACTCCTTTCATGATCACCATAGACTTCTCCATTACATTTAACACTCCACCTTGAGCTTTATATGCATAACTAGCTTTGTCAAGTGCTCCATGTGAGATTAGATTTCTTTTCAGTCTCGGTACATGCTTTACTCCACTTAGACCTCTGAAGATCCATCCCACATTTTGAGCTAGATAGAACTAACACGAATCACTTCACATGTGTTGTCATTTGCCAATAGCACTTTGCTTTCACCAACATATTTGTAATCAATGAAAAGTTCCTTTCTCGGTGTCATATGAAATGGACAACCTAAGTCCATTATCCAAACCTTGCTATGACTTGTTCTTGTTATAGCAAGGACTTTAACATCTTCACAATCTTCAAATGTATTAGCACAATCTCCACCTTGCTTGTTATTTCCTTGCTTCATCCACCTCTTATTTCCTTGTGGACAATGCTTCCTAAAGTGTCCTTCTTGATGACAAATCCAGCACACTCTCTTTTCTTTCCTTACACACTCAACACTTCTCTAGTCATCTTACCATTCAATTTCAGGTCCAATTCCTTTGAGTAGGCAGCTGCAACAACTTCCTTTAGGGTCAAGGACTCCTTGCTATACTTAATGGTGTCTCTTAGATGATCATAGGTTGGTGACAATGAATTTAACAATAAAATGGCTTGATCTTCTTCCTCAATCTTGATTTCAAGATTTTCCAAATCTGAAACTTGCTTTGTAAACTCGTTGATGTAGTCATCAATTGACTTTGATTCATCCATCTTGAAGCTATAGAACTTATGCTTCAAATAGATTCAATTTGGCAAAGCTTTAGTCAAGTAAAGCTCCTCTATTTTACTCCACATTTCAAAGGTTGTCGTCTCCTTAAGAACCTTCATTAAAACCGTATCAAAGAGGCTAAGAATGATGGTATTTCTTGCCTTCTTCAAGGTGTCAGCCTTGATTGAAGCATCAGTTTCAGATTGCTCTTTCAAAGCTTCTTCCAACCCAAGATTGCCAAGGTGTGCCATCATCTTCTCCCTCCATATGTTGAAATCATTCTTGCCATCAAACTTTTCCACTTCAAACTTAGATGTTGACATGGTGTGAGAAAGATCCTGGCTAGTAATCTTCTTTCCCCACATTTGTTGTTCCAGTTATCACAGAAAAGTGAGGGTAGGAAATCAGATTTCTTGAATCCTTCTTTGCAGATTTGAAGCCCAGCTCTGATACCAGCTATAATGACTTCCTTATATCATGAAGTTAATTCAAAATTAATGAAGGCACTTATGCACCAGCAGACTTGGCATGGAGAAGAAAATAGATTCAGGAAAAACTAGCAGAACATGATTGATAACCAGCAAGAAAATAACCCAGCAGCAACAGATGAAACACAGAGAATAGATACAAAATAAAACCAGCAAAAAAAGAACAGAGTTAAAACAGGAAGAATGATCTTCCTCAATCTTTATTCATCCAAGACTTTACATGATTTTTCAAACTAGAAATCATGAGAAAGATTCTACAGATTTCAAGAGTTTACAACTCTATCTCATCTCACTTTTTACCATTACATACTCGAGAGCTAGCCTCTCCAGAGCTCCATTTTTTATTCTCAAGCACTCCCCTTTTTTCTATCCTAATGCAGCCTTTTATAGACTCAAAGAAGCATCTAAGTTTGTTTTTAACTACTTAACTAACTAATGCTCCTTTTGGTTGAAGATTCCAACTGAAAACAGTTGCTCAAACCAGCAACAAAACAGGATCCTCTTGCAATCGATTTTTTTTCAATGGTTGAGGTATCTGGAACTGAATCCAAGGAATCATGTTTTACAAAGAAAGTGCAAACAATGTATTCACCATCCTAGTTCCTCAATTTAAAGCACTTTCAAGAGACCACCCAATCAAATGTCCCCTCTAAAAGATTATTGTGGATTGGATTCATGTGTCGATTTTTGTGGTAGAAAATAGTTTAACTGATGAGATGGATACAAAGAATTGAGAACTGCAGCAGATGGTGGTGAGCATGAAGCAGAAGAATCCACGGACTGTAAAACCAGCTGATTATTATTAGCATCAGTAAAATTGTGTGAAAAAAGAAATGTCACCCAGATCATGGTGGCTATCGCCATGCATGTTGGTTTCGTGGCTGTTGGCGGCAGTGGCCGACATGTACCAATCGGCTACATTTTCAGGGATTACAATCCAAATCGTTTCTAGTCTATACCGTTTTATCCTTTCGAGTAATCAACATTCAAAACCTTCAAAAAGCACCCCGTCAATCAATTTCTTCTGGTTTTGTGATTTGAATCTGGGATATTTCCTCCAGTCTGAAGAAAAATGCAATTTTTTGAAGCGTCGGAAATCTGCCCATCTCTACCGGTGCCCACAGCATCAGGAAATAATGCGTGCTTGCTTTACATATTCAACAGAAATTGAGTCTGGTAGCTTTACAGAGAATGGAATCGACCCCTCAAAGACTCTCATTTCCCTCCAGACCAGGACCATAAGCTCATGTTTCCTATTCTCTCTCAAATCCCTAACCGCTAAAAAGGATCCTACTTGGTACCCCTTTTCCCTTGAACTGACGGGGTTGACGGTGACGGTGGCCTCGCGACAGTACAGTGGTTTTCTGGGTTTTGGGTTAGGGGATGAGATTAGGGAAGTTTTAAAGACTATATTGCCGTTTCAGAAATTATTTATTTTGACCCTTTAAATAGAGTTAATAGTTCCACTAATGAATTTGGACTAGCACAGAAATGATCATATAGGAAAATTTTCTTGTTCCATTTCAATGTCCACAATAACATTTTTCATCACGTGGAGACCTAGATATGTATCATTCATCCGAATAACGGGTCAAAATTTGTGATGTTAATCTCTAAAGACATGTAACATTGCAAAAACGTTATTTACATACATCAGTTACACAGATAAATTGGAGGTTTTTTAGTGAAAAAGTAAAAAACTAAGAGCAGACAACAAGACAATAAAGAACAAGTACCTAACAACTGGAAGGTACACAAGCAACAAGCCATGAAAATAACAAAAGTTTTCAGAATTATTGTTCCCAAAAAATGTAGATGTCAAAGAAGTTCAACTCGATAAAAATGTGCAGATTGAAGCATGGAGAAGTCCTTATAATTTTAAAAATATATTAAAATAATAATTAACTTGACATGTTAAAAGAAATATCAAGGATTACATTGCACAACATGCTCCAGACCAACAACCTAACAATGCCGCTGCTGCCCCCACCCCCACAAAACCAAAAGTGACAAGGAAGACTGGAGTAAATCAAAATAAGAGCATTTATGTCCCAAAAATATGTCTGTGAACAGGTGGGGTATCCAAACTCTTAACTACTTGCATCCATGGTTTGTCTATGACCAAGAGAGAATTTCTAGAAAGATGTTCGACAAATAAAACAGGATCTCTGAAAGCACAGAATTCAAAGTTCTTTCTACTGCTTTGTCTAGTTTCTAATTCATGATCTTTCAATTTACGCTTCAGTTTTCCATTGCTCTGCAACATTCTCAATGCCAAGTCCTCACCATTTACCAATTCATTATCGTCCTCCCTATCAACTGGCATCCCAAAGTCAATCAAACACATTGCCCTGGAACATAAGCATCACAAGTTGTCAACTTTTTATAAACGTTGTCTACACGATAGATTACATGGCAAAACAAATCCAATAAAAAAGTTGAACATTTGTTTGAATGTACTAATAGTTGGGAAATGGTAGTCCAAATTTTCAATATGGTCAAAACTGGGAATAAAAGAGCTGCAAAAGAGAAGAAAAACCACCAATTGTGATGGATTTATTCACTTTCAGCTTAAAACATAAAACTAATCTATGATTCTCATCAATCAACTTTGTCCCATACCCTAAAATCAATAATTCTTAAATAGAAATCTTTTAATTACTTCATGAGAAGAAAAAAAGACAAAAACCATAGTCGTTGCTATGGAGAACAAAGGACGAAATACTGAGTTTTCCTCATACTGCAAGTATTAAAAGCCCTGGTGGAATTATGGTCTAAACACAATTTTGGTTCAAGGATAAAAATATCAGTGTGGTGATAATTATAATATTATAGTCCATCGTAGTTCAGGGAACAAATTATGGAAAAAGATAAATAATGAGTATTTCATTTATAGTCTTTACATCATGTTAGAACTTTATCTAGCACATCATTAATTATAGACCATTACTTTTCATCTCATAGAGATAAAATCAAGATGGAGCTTCCTGATAGATTGTCAGCAGCAATCATTGACAAATTCCATATTAAATGCTGTTTTATAGTTTCTAATGATTTTAATCCAAGACTAATTTCCATGATAAATAGATGACCCTATTTTGTAATTAGTACAAATAACTTCTGATTATTTATTCAAATCCATAGACGCGTAAAAAGAAAGCCTACACCTCACCATAGCACAAGAATATAGGGTAAGAAGAGAACATAGGGGACATTCACTCATGGAAAAGAAAATTACCTAGGACTGTAGACAACAACGGATGATGAACTAGATGATGGTGGGAAGGAAAGACCAATAACTTCTCCAGGAAATTCTTGATATCTTCGAGGCAGGGAAAATGTGTGCTGCATGGACCACTCCCCCAACTGTTTGGCCTCCACATCAAATGCATAAACATGATTTGAAGAAGTGGAGATTATGAGAATATTGCTATTTCTTGGAGTAAAACCACCAGCTGTAACTGAGGCCCCATCCAATCTCGATATGAACCAGTGTTGCCTATAACAGAAAACAAATAATATTTTATCAATGTATCCAAAGGGATATTTAATCAGCGACTCCAGGTAGCTGCAAGACGGAAATAGGGGTCCTTTAGATTTTGGTTTCCAATTATAAAAGCATCAGCAGATCTTTAATACAGAACATGATTTGACTCTCCAGGCATCACCAAAGAGCAAGAAAAAATGTTGTACAAGAAGCTTCGAAAATAATTAGTATTACCCAGATGATAAAATGCCTATTTCAACTTAATAAAAACCAAAAATAATCTATAAACGAGCATATATCAGTGCTCAAAGTCCTAAATCTGTTATCAAGGAATTTTGTGTCCACGAGGCGAGGCGATGCATAAACCAATACTAATTCAAAGCAATATAAAAAAAATCATCCTCATAATACATTATAAAACCATCTGAAAAAATCCATAATATAACATTTCTACAAATTTAGAAGTCTGATTTGCAACTAGAAACATAAAATTGTTCAAAGAAAGGAGCAAATAATAAATTGATGCAGCAGAGGTTGGTAAGTGATTTGGGCTATGAATGTAACTAGTCCAACAGGCTGAGGCTTGTAAAATAGCACAAAAGGGCAAGAGTAACTCAGCTGCCCTCAGTAAGACTTAACAAAGGCCACACGAAGCATAAGCTAAGCTTTTCAGCTCCTAATGAACATGTAGCACGAAGCGCACCTGAAAGCAGAACACTTCAAGTACTTACGGAAAAACTGGCAGATGTCACATAGAAACAGCAGTAGTCTATGATTGCTCGGACTTGGGTACATGTATGGATACGTATCAAAGTGTCGAACTTCTATTTCCTATAATAAAAAGTTTACGGGAATATGACTAAAAATAGTTTAAATTTTGGACACGGGTACATGGGCAGGTCTTTCAAATTTCATTCTTTCGCCCTAGAAATTCACATATAAAAGGTTAAATAATAAATAACAATTTTTTATTAAATACGAGTTGATGCTGAACTCAAATTTCTTTTCACATTGTTACTGTTCTTTGAGTCCAGCCCACCTATATTACCTTAGCCCAACACATACTAGCCCATATATACAACCAATATAACCCAATATTCCCAGGCTCACCTATTCATATAATTCAGTTCAAACCAACCAATCAAAAAAATCGAAACCCAACAGCCAATAGCCCACCACCAACACCAAAGCCTTTAGCCCATTAAAACACCCAAAACCTTTACAATTCTAACCACAAACCCCAAACCACCAATTCGACGCTTACCCTGCCACAGCCTCTCTCCAACACCCTCTACCTCGCCAAATTGCCACCATCAGCCTCAAGAGGAAAAATCTCTATCTCCATCATCATATTCTCCTTATCCCCAATGATGCCAAACCCACCAAATAAACCAGCTGCTACCCGATCTCTACCGCCAACAATTTCAATTGCGCCTCAATCGCGATTGCAACCACCAATCGAGTCTCCACCTTTCAGACATAACCACACTGTCGTTGCGTCCGATAAGTTCTCTGTTACTTTCTCCGTGGTGGCGGCGCTACGATCAGCCTTCCCAGGTTGCCGTGTCGGGTTGAAAATGCATTGTCCGCCCGATATTTCATACCAGTACTCATGTCGTGTCGACATGGGTATGCCAGCTGAAAACAAGAGCCGGAGCATCATAGGTAGTAGTACACTCAATTTACAGTGTATTTCTATTAGGGTGTCTCTGGTTTCAATTTAGTTTGTCTACTTGTATAAAAGAGGAGATGATAGCTTAGACTATGAAATATAAGTAACATATTTGAAGTCCAGTAACATCATGCTTCTCATGAATTTGTTTTCAAACCACCATAAAAACTCACCAAACGTTCTCTTGTTTATCCAGTTTATGAGAAATAAGTAACATTACACTACTTTCAAGAAAGGAGAAAAACTGAACCCAATCAGAGTCTGCATTACAAACCTTAAAGTCTCCAGATTAAATATATACACATCTCCAAAGCAGTTGATGGCAGCCAGCCATTGGCCGTCAATACTTGTGAACATTTTTGTAATAGGAGGTTCGCTAGGTGGCAATTCCTCATCTTGGTCTCTACGACAAGGAGTGAATGCATGAATTAATTCACCACTTTCCACATGCACTACCTGCAAAAAAATAGGATGAAGATTTTGAATTGCCGAAACATATTGACTCTCAAAAACTCTAAAATCTATATCAAGCAACCTTCATCATGACATTTGATTTACTTGTTCATTTATCTATGTATTTTTGGTTGATGGAAAGGATTACTTCACCATAAAGTAGAATTTATCAAGACTCAGTGGAGAATTACTATTTTGCGCAAAATAACAAATGATAAATTGAATACACAAAAATTATACGAGTTTTACAAAAACAATCAACTTGATTGTTCACAATAACCAAAATTGCATGGAAAAGATGATGATGAGCGATAACTTAGACCACCAGTCCACAAAATGTGAAAAACGACACACCAGCACGTGAAGTTTCAGATATACTTTAAACTTACACTTAATTGAATGGTCAAAATGCTTCCTTCCGTAATGTTTGAAAGTAAAGGTTAGTTGTATTGACAAGGCATCATTAGGGCCATGTGCGTATAGAAGAAAAATGTCAATTAAGGATGTTTTTGAGTCAAAATATTTAATGAAGTCATAAAAAAATCATCAATCAAGATTACTTAGACATTCAAATCCCTATAACAAGGTATTTCACCTTTCCAAACTATTTTCGAGACCAAATTATCATCCGAATCTCAAACTGCTTTCATTCAATTTTCAATTTATGCACTCATGCCAAGACAACAAAAAGGCCTCCTCCAAACAAGAGATCACCTTAAAAGGTTAAAGGGAAAGCACCAACTGCCCTGTTTCTTGCACGTACAAAATTACATTAATTATCATGCGGTAGCAATTCACTCATACTTTATACATTCATGACATAGGAGCACGAGGAAAAACATTTCCAAGGTATTTAATTTTCAACTCACCCGTCGACTTAATAACTGACATCCATGGAGAGAGGCTCTTCCAATTACCAAATCTTAGTATTCCAGCGACTACCATCCATAAAGTCACTCTTTCATTTTTTTTGATAGATCACTCTTTCATTAGTAATCCAATTTAGCAAAATAGATCACAAGTGTTTTATACATTCACGAAACCATAGGTACATGGGAATAACATTTCCAAGGTATTTAATTTTCCACATACCTGTCTACTTCATAAACCACATCCATGGAGAGAGGCTCTTGTAATTACCAAATCTTAGTATTCCAGTTACCCCCATCCATAGAAGTCACTCTTTCATTAGTAATCCAAGTTAGCACAATATACCCCCAAAACTATGATGCTCGGATTAGGGTACAGGTGTCGAATACGGGTGCATATTTAGGAGTCGGATACTTTTTCTTCTGAAAATTAGGACATGGGCATATATCTAAAAGGATTCAAATTTTGATAGAGAACACACAACTAAGTTGTAGATAGATGACAAATTATATACAATAAAGTTATTTTATTTAAATATTAATATTTCTACTTCTATGAAAATAAAATACTGATTTATTTTATTTTAATTACAATATAAAAAGTTGAAAAAAGGTAAGTCAACCCCACTTAACAAATCATGAGCCAAACTATCTTCTTCGTTACGTTTATTCCAATTTCACAGAGTCAGAAGTAGCCCCTTTTTCCAACTTCCCAAGTCTCCCTCACTTCTTCCCGCCTTAGCTCTTCTTCGTCAAGCTTCTCGCCTTCTTCATTCAAGTTTCGGAACGGTCAAAATGAAGAGTCCTCACCTTCCCTTGTCTTCTTCCACTCCCGGCTTCTATGTCTGACTAAAATACCAAGGATCCAATCTGCATCCCGTGTCAATATCCGTGTAATGTCGTGTCGACAAGGTACTTCACCATTTTTTAAGAGCCTGAGTATCACAGCCCCAAATAATATCCAACGTCAACATGGATTTATATTCCAATAATGGATTTACTGTATTCAAAGCATCATTCATGTTTCTGAAATTCCTTTAATACGGACATTCCAAATAGTAATCAAGCTAGAGTGAAACAAATCAGTTTTAAGTATTTTTCCCTTGCAAAACGTTTAAGTATATGGAAGTTCATACTGCAACTGAGTTGGGGCTCTTGTTACTAGTTACTGCACATTATATGTCATATATTACAGAGTAAATGCACCAGTAATAGGTGCAGTAATGAGTTGGGTGGTTAGCACATTTAGATTTGTGAAGCAGCTTCTACAACATGCTTCAGTCATGTAATAATGATACATGACAGAAATCTTGTTCAGTTGAGCCATAGACATAATTTCCATGAGCCATTTCTCATCAATTGTAAGCCAAGCATATGCATGTGGACTAATAAAGGACAAGAAAATGACAAATCATAAATCAAAATATATCATTGCTTAAGGGCAAATAAAGTAAAATCTGGCAAGAGAAAAATACGAAAGAGGAGACATACGTATATCCTCCGATCATGCCCTGCTATCATTAAACGTGAAGAGTCAGAACTAAAAGCCATGCAATGGGCATATGGCAATTCCCAGTGGAGCTGCCTTTTCTTTACAGTCCAGACATTTTTCCCTGATTTACTCTGTTTCAATTCAAATATATTGGATTTCACATGGTCAGAATAAGCAAATGATGTGCCTGACGAAGAAATTGTACTGCAAACTATCTTCCGAGAAGCTTTGCATTTAATCCTTGCCACCAAATCTGTGGTTGCGATCCCAGCAGATGAGCCTGGACTAACATCAGAGACAGCATCATTTTTTACACGAACGCAATAAATATCTAACCAGTAAGAAGCCTGGATAAGAAGCAACGGAGTCTGATTGAAAAATGTTTTCAGCGTGAGTTGCATGGGCATTCTCTGTGGTGCAGGACATATATCATGCGGAGAAAATTTGGTGAACTCCTTGGCAGAATATGCAAAAAGTTTTGTATCATCACCAGCAGAAATGAGCATGGGTACACCTAAATGGGCCCACTTATGGTAACTAAAGTCAAGGGGCTTCTTCCTGCCACGGGTCCTTTTAACCTTTTCATTAGGTAAGGCATCTGCCCAGGAAAAGAAAAATTAGAATTCCCAGGCCCAAAATATTTACAATGAGAACACACTGAGAGAGAGGATAAAGGAAAGAAAAGCGCACAGAAAAATCATTCCATAATGCCAAAAAATTACAAGATTATCGAAAGCACAAACCAACCTTCATGACTGATAGGTACCACTACAGTCAAGGCCCTCACATCATGTGTATGAGCTCTCACATAGCCAACATAGATCCATTTCTTAATTGGATCAGAAACCAACTTGCCATCACTAGAGCCAACAGCATCACTAGAAATCTTAAAGAGTATTACCTACAGCATCAGCATCTCAATTCTCAATACTACAAAATGTTAATAGTCACAACAGAAATTTGAAAATAAACAAGTTAATAAGGCAATATAACAAAGCCACACAGGAAGAGGCATTTTATAAGGACAGGCAGAGGTGGAGTAACCAAAGTATTACCAATATATTTGATAAAACATGGTCAAAATTAGATCAAGAATATATCAATAATTTGAAAATGACTACATTAACAATTTTAATATAATATTCCATGTGAAATCAAAGAACTTTAGGAGATATCTAATCTCCATTGAGACCAACAAGATATTAAGGAGATCAGAGGAGCACACAGTAAGAGCAACCCATACAACGAGAAAAGCAAGGAAAAAACTTGGTCCTGCCATAAAAGGCACCACAACTTATAAAGCCATCTCCTTTAAAAATCCTAGATTAAGTAAAACAAAATGTTCTACGGCAACTAATGGGAGTGTATTCAATTGAAACTTTTCCTGACTTTCTGGGATTTAAAAAGTTTCAGGATATTCAATGTAAATTTTTTGAGACTCTCTAAAAGTATTGATATATTCAATTCAAACTTTCATAGACTTTTAAAAAGTCTCTAAAAGTCATAGGGTATTCAATTAAAAAAATTTAGAAGTCTCTAAAAATTTTGGGGCATTCAAATTTTAATGACTTTTAAAGACTTTTATAGGGTACGAACTTTTAAGCAAAAAGTACTAAAATAATGTCTCAAAATTTGTTTCTCAATAATCACAAGATTTTGGGAGACTTTCGTAGAAAAATAAAGAAATTAATATGTATTTTTTTTAATACTTTTCTTTTTTTTCTTCTACGAGCATTAGAGTTATGATTAAAATTTATCTTTTTCTATTGATTATATTTATTTCTATTTTTTATCCCTCTCTCTTATTGTTTATCGCTATTTTCTATGAGAAAATTTAAATTGGATTCTTATAACTTTTTTTCCTTTTTTCATTCATTTTCTGTGAAAAATATTTGTTTTCAAAGTCCTAATATTTTATTCTTTAATTTTTTTTATTATATGGAGAGGGAGAATTGTGGGTATGTGAAAATTTCACAATACTTCATTAGATTCATGTGAATTCTATTTCAAATGAAACTCTTCAAAAGTCATTTGAATTCTAGAAAAGTTTATAAAAGTTTTAAAATAAAAATCTATACAAGTCTACAAAAGACTTCCACTAATTCTATACAAATCTATAAAAAAAAATCACGAAATCCATAGAAAAATCTTCAGAAGTTCTAATTGAATACACCTCCTTAAGAATCAACCCGCAGAAAAAGCATAAAAAGGTACACTTTCCCCAATTTGCACCGGAAAATGAAAACCCTCGAGTTCAACCAAGATGATAGAAGAGCAATCCAATTAGTGGAAAAATTAGTTATTACTAAACTAGTAAATAAGTGACCTACAAACCATTAGCCATTCTACACTGAACTTTAGCCAAAATAAATATCACCTAATAAGTTTTGGGCATTTTAAGTTTCCTTTCACGTGGTGAGATCTATAGCCATCTCTTGGAGTAACAATTTTATTGTATAATATAATGTCGTTAAAAAATCTAAGCACCATCTATAATCCATATCTATATTGTTCTCAAAAATTATAAGAACATAATAAGAACCAATAGATGGATAGAAAAATATTTCTCCTAGTCGGAAGAATAGAGCATATAGAATCACTAACATAGCAGGTCCTAGGTCGATACTTGTACAAGCCCAAGTTACATGTTTGCAACATTCCAGCAATCACATGAAGTATTATAATTATTATTACTCCATTTTATAGTCTCCACGCATGGACAAGGGAGTCATTGCAACTCGGGCAACATAATTTTCGGTGCTCAACTCAGTTTTGCTATATTTTATACCATGAACATGGCCAGACAAACGGTGGAGTTTTCAAATCTAAGATCATAGTTTACACGTTGGATCCTTGCAGCCTTTGGAGGTCTAATTGATAAGTGTGTTTTCTAAAGTACATTTAATAATATTACTTGACTAATTGTGGACATAAATGCTTGAATGTGGCTAAATTCGATACAAATTGTGTTTATAGGACTGCATGAATGGATGGAAGGAAATGTATGGAAACGAGCGAAAAAGGCCAAAATGGAGGAAAATGAGAGTTCAGGGACCAACATGCAAACATTCAAAAGATGCTTCAAAGGAGAAAGTGAAGATGAAAGGTTGGCAATATTGAATTAAGCATGGGAATGATGCAGTGGAAGGAGGAAAAATGGATAAATGGTCAAAAGAACTCATTAATAGAAGTTGGGAATCAAATTGAATAAGTGGAAAAATTGTAACACTTTGCGGTCGCATAGTGTTACTATGCATGCGACCGCATAGTAGCCGTCAAAGAAGAATTGGGGAGGGATTTGTTGGTCTATGCGATCGCATAGATTCCTTCTATGCGGTCATATAGAAGGAAATTTTGGCGAAATTTTAGGTTTCCATATTTGGTTCAAACTCGTATGGTAATGAATCTTGGACTCCTTTATAACCCGAATCACACCCAGAAGCTAAGATTATGCATTCTTAGAAAGAAAAACACCATTGAAGAGCAAGTTTTTGGCTAGAACAAGGGTTTCACTTTAAGATTCAAGCTTTAGCTTCTAGTTATTTGGTGATGTCTTCTATTTATTACTTTTCTTGTTGTTTTATTTTACCCATATTAGGCTAGACTTTTTATGTACTAGGTGAACGATGAACCTTGCATTGTGATCTTTTAATTTCTATTTTGCAATTTGATATTTAAACATGTTGAATAGATGTTGAATGATTTATATACATTACTTTTCTTCTACAACCGATATGCTTTACGTGAATCTCTAAGTGTTTACAAAACGTCATGCATTCTTGTATATTGCACTTTTCATAGAAATATAGTCAAATAGTATGCTAAAATAAGTTCAATTCTACTCGAAAGAAATTGTTGAATAAGTTAGAAATATTGATTCTTCAACCAATTCATCGTGTTATCAAATTGTGAAATAGGGATTAAAATGAAACTTTGCTTGGTAATTCGGGATCCTAGTGCGCTTTTTCATACATTAATTTCATTCAAAACTTTTGCATTGAAACGTCATTTTGCATTTAAGTTGTTATTTTAGTTTAATTTGCATGCTAGTTTTAGTTTAATCATAGAAATTAAAAAAACTCATCCAAAATTTAATAGATTCGGTTAAGGCCGCGATAATAAAAATCAAGTTAAATTAATCCTCGTGGGAACGATACTCGAAATTCTAGGATTTTCACTTTAT
Source organism: Fraxinus excelsior (assembly GCA_019097785.1). Classification (NCBI taxonomy): domain Eukaryota; kingdom Viridiplantae; phylum Streptophyta; class Magnoliopsida; order Lamiales; family Oleaceae; genus Fraxinus; species Fraxinus excelsior. Next base: position 13,679 of record CM032644.1, on the reverse strand, counting down.
TACTTGTCAACGAACCGTGCACTTACGGTGATTTAAATCCGAAACATATTTTCGTGAACACTAATGTTCGATTTTTTTCGTTGTATAAAATATTTGATTGAATTTAATAGGTGGGTTATTTTTTATGTACTATATATTTAATTTTTTTATGATTTTGAGGGTTGAATGTTATTGGAAAGATGAGGGAGTCGTTGAAATTATTATTTTAGAATATGATATTTGGGCTCTAGAAGGGGGGGATGTAAGAAAAATTCCCAACTTGACCCTTATCGTCGAGGTTGGGTCTTCTGTTCTTCACAAGGATGAATTGGTATTTCAAAAAAGAGAGTATGGAAGACTTCTATGAGACTTTCATTTAATAACTCCAGCCAAAGAATAGATTTTTGCATTGAGCAGGACCACTTCTTCTTCTGTGGCTGTCCGATTCAGTGCCTATCTTTTATGGCATGCTCTTAGAGCGGGGTGAGGATTTTTTGGAGTTTAAATATGGGAAACTTCGAAGTTTAAAGAAATTTGGCCTCTTGGGCATAATTAGGTATGTTATTTGGTTGACGATGTATTAAAAATTGGATATTTAGATTAACAAATTATTGCTTGTAAATTTCAATTTCAATTTCTCACAAAACCCTTACTTCCATTCTTGACTTCTCGCAAAGTATGAAAATGTGTAGAATACCAACAGCAAAACAAACTCCACTGAATGATCAAATTAAGCTTTCAGATCAAGCATTACATTTTTTTCAAAATTTTAACAAGTTCCTAAGAGACAACCTGAAGCATTCTTTATCACCGAGAGATTTCTAGCGAACACAAGAGAAGCATTTGATTTCGGCATTGAATGCAGTTCCACAGAGTTTGACTAAAATCAAGCATCTAACTCCACATTCAATATATAACTGATTCCATATTTTGCAGGCATAAAAAGAAAAAGCATGTCATATCATTATTGAAGTTGATGCTACATACTTTAACAGCTGATAAAAAAATTTTGATGCAGATAATTACTGCAAAATGGAAGGTATGTACCTGACCGTCTGAACCAGCAGAGAACACTCTATTATGGCTAGGAGATGCTGCAAGGGCATTCACATCACCCTTGTGACAAGAATGTGCCTGCAACAGAGTTCCAAACTGACTATCCCAAAACAGCACACTGCCAGAACTATCGGCGCTGACAATGGTGCCACATCTGAATCCAACAAGATGCGATATAAAAAAGCATGGAAAAGCAGAAAAACTTCAGATGACTTCAATACTATGGTAACACTAGCACAATATCAATATAAAGGTGTTACCAAGTGAGTGAAATGAACAGAACTTTTACCGAAGTGCAAGTAATGACAATACGCAAAGCTCAGCTCCACTCCCCAGACCTCCAAGCCCAACAGTTATTCTATAAATCTCATGAGCCAGTTTAGCATCCCAGCACCTTATGAACCTGGAAAACCAAAAAACATCTCAAAAACTTTACAATAATTACATCCAAACCAACATAAGCTTTTGTCCATAGAAATCATTGTTTTATTATCAAAGCCAATAGAATTTAGATATCAGATACACTTAAGTTTCATGCATATGGTTCATCTAAGTAAGACATACCCGTCACTGCTCCCAGAATATACCCTACGTGTGTCAGGACTCCAGGTTACGCTTAATGCTCGCCCTGTGAGTTAAAGCGAAATGATCAAACCAATTCTATCCAACTAAACAAAAGTAGGAAAAAAAAATATCTAAACAAGCTGAGGAAGCCGTCTCACCACTAACCCTTGGCAACGTTAAATTATAAGTAAGTTCTTCCAAGTCGGTTATGTTGTATATTCGTACACAGCCATCATCACAAGCAATTGCTAGGCGTGTATATTCAGTGCCATGGCCGTCATGAATCTCAACCTGATCATTATCGTAACTGTCAAGTTCACTATCACTATTCTCATCGTCCCTGCCACCATTAAGTCTAGGACTAGCATGCCCATTTTCATAAACCTTCATTTCCTTCTTTACACTGAACTGTGAATTATAACATGGTTCTGCAGCCATCTGCCATATCGAGACACCAATAGAATCTAGTACTGTCTGCAGAAGAACATATCAAAGAAGCAAAAATTCATGAAAATAATGTACTCAAATACAAAAATTCTTTAAAATCTTTGTTTTTATATATAACACTTTCAGCAGCTGAAAATATTAACACAAATTCAGCAAAAATGTGAACAGATGCTCGCTATCATGTATCTATTACAAATCCTACTTGAGTAAACATCAAACTTGAACAAATTAGAGAAAAGTGCATTAGTATCTTCTCAGCAGATGAATACCAGAATTATACAGCATTTAAATTTGACCACAGTTTTTGGCTTTTTCTGAGAAAGGAGTGCTATTGCTTTCATTATAAAATAAAAAATATAGAAGCATGAAGCTGGGATTCACAAATAATCTAAAAACCAGCACTTCTGACCACATTTTTCTTCGCAAACTTTGTCTGCTAGTTAAGTTTAACTTCTTAAATACCATTTTATAAGGCCAGGGCTTACTTCAAACCACTAAAGAATTGATGTAAATTCAACGCTTTATTGCACTTACTAAACATTCATTTTCATTAAAATTTTCAGGATATTAAAATGTAATCTTAAGCTCTACCATACAATAAATTACATAGTAATGCAATTCAAGCTAAGCATTTACATGTGCATATGCACCTTTTGTTTCAAATCGTAAAGGTCCCACTCAGAAACCGATCCATCAATGCTGGAAGATATCAACCGGCCCAATGATGAGCCTCTCGGCCCTGATGGACACCACACCAGCGACGACATCCTCGAATTAGGGTCCCCATGTATTGTCTAAATATAGAAACCAAAAAACATTAACTGCCAGACTCTTTTCAAAAAAACCAATAAAAAAATTCTGATTAGTAATTGCTAAACGATTTCGTATTTCGGCTTACGAGCTGACAGTTCCATCCAACGGAGCCCGGGGAGACGAGCCAAATCTCGAGTGAACCATCTCCGCGAGCGGCGGCGACCTGAGAGCCGTCCGCGCTGGTGGCTAGGGCAACAACGGGGGATGGAATCCACTCCATTGATCTGCTTCGATAAACCTTTACCATCTCCGTTGTGAATATATTAATTGGGTACGAAGTGTGTAGTGTGCCGAGAAGAAAGGGACGAAGTAGAGCATTTGAGAGAGGGCACAGAAAGTGGGGCGATGAAGAAAAGGAAATTTAGGTTTTTCAGGGTTTAAGCGGCTGCGGTTTGAACCGGGTTGTTACTAATATAGAACCGGACGTGTTGATTCATCAAATTTCCTTGCTTCTCGGAGTAGGAAAGACTCTTTGGGGACAAATTTTATAAATTAAGTTATTGTTAGCCCTGTTTGTCTCCCATTATGGGAGAAAGAATGGAGTTTTAATGAGTATTTTTTAGGGAATGTATGGTTAAAATTTAAAAAACATTTATTAGGTTGTGTATAGAATATTTTATTGGGTGAATTTGTGGTGGAAAAATGATACTATAGCAAACAATTTAATTTTTAAAGGATGACAAACACACCCTTAATTGTTTGATTGAGATTAAAATTAATTTTCGAGCAAATTTTAATAAAAAAAATAATAAAAATGTGAATCTCATAAAATATATTGTTAAAATTAATTGTTGACTTTAATTTAAATTAAAATTACCATCCAACATCCTAATAAATCTATACAAGTCAAACATGTTATATGTAAAACTCGACGTGTGTGTGAAAACTCACACCAGCATATCAAGATAATGGTTGACTCATACCCGACCCAATGTAGTCAAATTTTACACTCTCATCGCTCGAAAGATGCACATTCCCTCGAACTTACTATTTTCACTTAATTATCTCGGGGTTTGTTCTAAGGTTGAACTCATTTATATCTATTTATTTCCCTTCCTTAATTTGGATGAATCATACTATCACAATTTCACACTTTAATAAGCAGAGGTTCTCCTATTTTTTATTTCTTCAATCATTGAGATTAAACTGAATTAGTTGTTTCGTATTATAGATATAGTATTATCAATTGAGTGTCTGGAGCTAATCAATGCATTTCATACATAAGAGTATGTATGTAATTCATCAATAGATACATATTTTTCTTTTCTTTTAAATAACATCTTTCCTGTGCTTTCTATATAACCCTTGTAGCGAGCTTTAGGCTGATAACTCCCAAGTCAGATGATCATAGGGCACCAGGTTTTAAACCCTTGTAGGCTTAATCACTCAAATTATACATACTCAAACAAATGTCTTTGTTTATTCAATGATTAGTGCAATGTCTCTTTTCTTTTAGACACACAGTTCCTAAAACTACATCATAACTTGAAACTTTCACTTTGTTTTCATCTCACTGGTTTTAGACAATCCACACATAACATCATGCACGAAACCCCTACTCATCTCAGTGTTCCCTTGCAACAGTTCAATCACCTCCAAACTATTCTAAAAATTGGTCATAGTTTAGCACAAGAAAGGTTTTTTAGGATTTTCTAAGTTCACATATTTCAAAGTAATGAGTCAACTCGTTAGCCTAATATGCAAACATGAGTGTCATGCGCAAAATAAATCAAGTTTCACATAAACATGTTTTGATCAATTTAATGATGCACAATTTTCACCATTCATGGTTCACATATAGTCCAATAGAAATCATCATGGTTGGCAAAATTGTCAAACCCACACAAGCACTTAAAATTCTAAATTAATGCTAGTAAATAAACAACTAAACTAAAAGTAACTAATGAAAAATTGTACATAAGACTAATTTTTTTTTTCATACAATCATGCAAAAGCTGCGATAACATGATGAATGAAATATTCTTACCCCAAACTTAGATAGAACATTGTCGTCCTCAATGTTTAAAAAATGACGAAATATAACTTAACAACACATAACGTGAAGGACAATTTCGCAAAAGATAAAGAACAAGGGGATAGAGATACTTTCTTGGCCAATGTAGATATGAATTTGAAGATGATGGAGTAAAAGAAGTGTGGACCATGCATAGACTCTTTGTATCCTGTAAAGACGATGAATGGCTCATAATTATTCAAAATTATAAAAACTTGAAAAATAAATTCATAATCTAATGCATAAAGTGAAATAAATAAAAAGGAAGAATTGTTGTATTTTTTAATTATTATACGTAATTTAAATTGAGAAGTTTTCTAGCTTTGATCATTTTTTCTTACGTATACTTGCATATTTCTATAATAAAATATAATATAAATCATTTTTTTTTTTCATTTTTCAAATTATTTTCCTTTGAATTCTAAATTTCATTTTTAGTAGGTTAACTTGATATCTGAATTGTTATTGAATTTCTTCGAGTTATTTAAATCAATGCCCACTAAACTTTACTCTAGGATATTATTTGTTTACTGAACAAATAAAAAATGTTATCCATTGCTTTCTCATTTATTCAAATGTTTACCCATCTATCATTTCATTTCAAATATGTAACCCACAATTGATGAAAATTTCAACATGTACGGACGGAAAAGCTGATATAACACATTTACACCGTTTATTTGTCTACTTGGTTAAAAATAAAATCAAAACCCCCTAAATGAAAAACAAGAAATAGCCCAAATCAAAACCCCAATGGTGTGAAGATAAACACTAAAACATACTCAAATTATCCTCCCATTTTTATTTCTATTTCATTTTATCCTCCTATTTTCATTTTCATTCCTTTTTTTTTTTCAAGATATGGGTCTGACGGCATAAAAATGAAATGAAAAAGGTCCTCATAGATGGAAGTCTCAAAAAGTGCACTATAGATTTCAGGGGAGGATGGGGATGTTATGTTTTTGAAAACGTAGAATTTTGATTTAATGATTTAGTGATTCACTCGTTTTATTTTCGCCTTTCCAGGGTTATAACTCTATATTATTGAAGTTTCTTTTGTCTTTATTTTTACCTCAATCTTGTAGGAGGAGAGTTGGAGTAAGTAATAATTCTCCATTATGGAGAAGTAGTTCAACTTGAGTAATGTAAGGTCATGCCTATGTTTGAGGCCCATTCTTTCTCATTTTTTCATATTCATTTTTCTACAATACTCATTTTCAATCACACATTCTCCAAATAAAATAATATTAGCCATTCTCTCGAACAATTCTCAAGCTCCATCAATCGTTCTGGTAGTTAGGGGCCCATTTGATGATGAATCTACCATACTTCTGAAAGCCAGAAGTAGTCCCACATAGAAAAATCTGATTTGTGTTGTCTTGTCGAACCCGTGTTGAGGACACTTCAATAGCATGTTTTTGAACCTGTTCCGAGCCTCATCAAATGATTCAGCTTCAGTTTGGCTAAATATTGATATTTCGTGCCTTAGTCTTGCCACTTTAGCCGGTGAGAAGAATTTGGTGCATAATTTATGAGTCAAGTCATCCCAAATAGTTATACTTGCTACTGGGAGTAAACCAAGCCACTCAAGTGCTTTATCCCGAAGAGTGTGCGGAAACAACTCCAGTCTGATTGCATCCTCTGATATCCCATGATATTTGAAATGTTGACACACATCCAAGAAACGAAATACATGTGTATGTAGATTTTCATTGGCCATTCCATAGAATTGATGTCCATTCTGAAAGAGTTGGATGAAATTTGTCTTCAGTTGAAAGTTCGGTTGTTCGAATGCGGGGTAGATAATGCTAGATTGGCTTTGAATAACGAACGGTACCAAAAAATCCCCAAGCAAAACATTCCCATCATATTGTACTTCAGCATTGGCCGGAGCTGTAGATTCTACAAATTGTTCTAGTTATTGATCAGCCATATGTATTTGTTCTTTATTTTCCTGTTGTGCTGCCCTCGCTATCATCTTCGATGAAAAGTTCATTCAATTTCCAAATCAGCTGAAAGTAGTTCACCGCCAACTGATCTTCACATGCATGACCTGAAGAAGCGAAAAATAGTAGCACTTGGCTCAGTCTAAGTAATTGAAATCAATAGAAAATAAAAGAAAAACTAAAAGAAAAATAAGTTCGAATTAGTGTCTAAATAACAAAAACCAAATTAATACTCAATCTCCGACAACGGCGCCAAAAACTTGTTCACGAAAATATGTTTCAGATTTAAGAGCCTGTTTGGTAGAGATTAAAATTGAAAAATTAGCCGTTATTTTTTACTTTTATTAGATGAATGAGACCAATAACAACCATATTTTCAATTTTAATTGGATTTTAATTGTTACCAAACAGGCTGTAAATTACCGCAAGTGCACGGTTCGTTGACAAGTAGTAAAGTGGAAATCCTATAATTTCGAGTATCGTTCCTACGAGAATTGATTTAACTTGATTTTTATTATTACGACATTAATTGAATCTATTAAATTCAAGATGAATTTTTCAGTTTCTATGATTAAACAAAAACTAACATGCAAATTAAACTAGAATTAGGACTTAAATGCACAAATGACTTTTCAATGCAAGAGATTCGAATGAAATTAATGTATGAAAAAGTGCACTAGGATCACAAATCACCAAACAAAGTTACCTTTTAACCTCTATTTCACAATTTGATAACACGATGAATTGGTTGAAAAATCAATGTTTCTAACTTATCCAATAATCTCTTTCGAGTAGGATTGAACATATTCTCGCCACTACAACAAAAATAATCATTTGCAACATTAAAAAGACAACATTTGTTGATAAATGTTACTAAAAGGGTCTTTTGACAACATTTTAGTAAGTGAATGTTTCCATAGATATTAATAAATACCTTTTGCAACGTTTTTTAAAAGAATGCTGCGGTAGACCCCCTCCCTTCGCAACGTTCGGAAAACGTTGCGAAAGGTCTCTTTTCGCAACATTTGAGCAAACGTTGCGAAATGTCTACTTTTCTTTTATATTTTTTAAATACAAAAAACCCAAATTAATGCAAACCCTCGTCTCCTACAATCTTCATTCTTCTCCAAAACTCTCATGCCGCCATTTCTCTTTAACCCTTCCAACTCTTTTTCTCAGGCTTTCAATTTCATAAAAAATTCCGATTTCAATATACCTCATCCTCCTCCTCCTGTGCCGCTGGCGGACTCTTCAATTGGAACAAGCAAATTGGTCAATCGGAAGTTCCGGCTTCCTCAACTTCAACATCTGGTATAAACCGGAATGCCATTCTTGGAAGCCACGATCACCATCGGCGATCCTTCACCAGCCTGCCTCCCCGTGCTTCCCTTCCGGTACGCCAACTGCCGGGGCCCATCATAAGATTGCGATTGCTGTGGATCTCAGCAATGAGAGCGCTTTCACCGTGAACTGGGCTGTTTAGAACTACCTTCGTCCGGGCGATGCTGTTGTCCTCCTCCATGTCCGGCCCACATCCGTACTCTACGGCGTCGATTGGGGTTCAACCGATGTCTCTGTCGACGCGGCAAATGAGAAATCACAGCATGAGCTCGAGGATGATTTCGATAATTTCACTACCACTAAGGCGAATGACATGGCGCAACCCTTGGTGGAGGTGAATATTCCGTTCAAGATCCATATAGTTAAGGATCACGACATGAAGGAGAGGCTGTGTTTGGAAGTGGAGAGGCTCGGGTTGAGTGCAGTGATCATGGAAAGCATGGGATTTGCGGCGTCGAGGAGGAGCACGAAAGAGAGGCTTGGAAGTGTGAGTGATTACTGTGTACAGCATTGCGTGTGCCCAATTGTGGTGGTGAGGTATCCAGATGAGAAAGATGGAGGCTTTGGTAATGATGTCGGCATTGGCGATGAGGGTTCAGCTAAGGCTGTTGAGAATGATGAATTGAGTCTGCATTCAGTGCCTGATGAGGAGCATGAGTACCATGATGCTTCAAACAAAACTACATGTATGAGATAATGATCAGATATGCATATAACCATCAATTAATATCTATTTTTGGTTGTATTATTGAATCGTAATATTGCATTAAATGAGAGGCGAAATAAAGGAGGTGAGGAAAAACATAAGACCACAGTTTGGATTTGTTATAATGGGCTTTTCTGATAATTGATTAAGATAGTGTGCCATTTAGTTCGAAAAGGAATGTTGTAGCTGGTGTTTAAAGTGCAACAGTAGCTGGAGAAAAAACAGCACATATACAAAGACTGAAGAGTGGATTCAGAATTTGCAAGCCACAAGAGACTTTTCTTTGGCCAAATATGGTAAAAAGTAACAACAGCCTTCAGGTTTTGGTCCAATTTCATGATTGATCATTCTTCCATGTGAATTATATTAATTTGAATTCTAAATGCAGCTTTTACCAGGTAATTATGGACCAAGAAATTAAATGTGAAGATGGGAATAGGCTTACACTTATACCTCAACCTGTTTTGTCCCTTCTGAACTGCAATCTTGGATCTTCAGATAGGCTGGTAGTCTGATTAATGTTTCATTAGAGTTTACTTTTATGTATGTTACATAGTGATCAGTGTAGTTGTTGGAGCTTAATTGTAATTTGAGAGTGAAATATTTATATTGATGGTCAATTAAAAATGTAAAGAAACAATGGTCAATAATCTGTCAAAGGTGTTTTCTACAAAACTGACACCTCTTAGTTGAATCAGTATGTAATTTCATCAACTCATATTTTCGGCTCATAGAGTTTCTATTGTAGAGTTGATAGTCAATGGAAATTTTTTGGAGCTCTCTCTTTTGCATCTTTGAACTGTTTGACGTGTACTTTTCATTAAAATAGTGTATAAGATTAGATTAATATCTCGAGTATAAAAATAGAACCAAGCTGATTGGTCATTAGTGTTGCAAGGTAATAAAATTGATGTCACTTTTAAGATGTATCTTTTTAGTTAACTTTATGCAAAGCTCTGGTAGGAAATATGGGCATAACAAAATAATGATAGTTTTTTTTTTCTCTACTAATTTTCTTGAAATGGTGATTGATGAGAAGATAATGTGTTTAGTTTGTAGAGGTTTATAATTGTGATAATGGGTTTTTTTATTTCAGTTTCAGTGAAAAAGTGGTATCTTTAGAGTTTTGGGCTGATTATTGAAGTTCCAAGTTTTACCTTTGTGCCAAAATAAGAACTCGAGGTAATTATACCCTTGGATTTCTCAAGTTTTCATTCTGAATTTGAGTCTAATTTAATAACTCTAGTTCTTCGTTCCAATTTTTTGTAAGTCAAATTTAGTTGATGATAATATTCCAAGAAACCTTGTATTATATGGCATTCTAAGTCTTTTAGTGTCCTCCCTTGCAGGCTTGATAAGACCAAGTTCTATGTTTTTGGAGCAGGGATTTTTACGGGTCTTACAGTTGCACTTTATCCAATTTTGGTTGTGAGGACCAGGATGCAGGTTGCTCACATGATGCTATAGAAAGAAATGCATTTTCCGTCATCAAAGGTCTACTAAAAACAGATGGGATTCCAGGTTTATATAGAGGTTTCGGCACAGTCGTTACTGGAGCAATACCTGCAAGAATTATATTTCTCACTGCGTTAGAGACTACAAAAGTGGCTTCTTTCAAGATGATGGAACCATTCAAATTATCAGAGCCTACACAGGCAGCTATAGCAAATAGAATGGCTAGGATGTTTGGATCTCTTTGTTCACAAGTCGTGTTTGTTCCAATTAATTTTTTAAGTTTTAGGGTTTAGGGTTTCGGGTTTCGAGTTTAGGTTTTTTTTTTTACGAAACAAACTCCAGTAGGAAAAGTATCCATCCAAGATTAAAGGAGGGAAGAAAAGATAATTTCAGACAGGTGGTGAAATTGTGTTCGTGTTTTGGAGCTGTACTTCTGATGGCTTCGCGTCATTTGCTGCCTTAGGAGGAGGCCCTTTAAAACTGAAGTAAGCGTATACGCACAGCTGGAATAATCCTAGTAGTCCTCATATTCCGTTTCCAGTACAAAGATAGGGGTCAAAGGTCTTGAGGAAAGCATAGGTGAACCATATGGCTCCATTTGTGAAACCAGCCAGCAGAGCCAAAATGGTAAGAACTCAACGCTCTTTGTCTTGAATACTTTTCTAACAATGGACAGAGGAGATCCATACATAATTATACCGAAGACAACACATATTATCCCCACAAACATGGATCTCATCTTATGGGTGTGAAAACAGAGAAGCGTGATGAGGATAACACCGATATAGAGCACTGCCTCAGCCAAAAGAACTAGGGCGATAATTCCCCTATTCCTTTTAGTGGTGTAAATGGCGAAAATGGTGAGATAAATCAACTCCATGGCGAGGCCAATGCCATTGATGGTGATCATAAGAGTGCTGTCAGGATGCACCACCGGTATACCATAGAAGATCCAGAAAAGGCAGTTCATAACACGGGCCAGGTATGGGTAAGGATGAAACTCCTCTGTGGTTTTGTTCTTCCATATTCTTACAAAAGTTGGCGCTGGGGAGAGAAAGAGTCCGAATGAAATCACATTCCCAATAATGCCAATGATCGTGCGAGCAAGAGCCTCGCTTTGGTGCGTCATCTTCTTCGCAATCACGCAGTTGCAGTGGAGAGGTTTAGGGTTTTTTTTTTGGAAAGACCACTAGTGTGGCTATTTTATTTCAAAACAAAAAGAAATACATGAAAGGAGGGGGGCATATACCTGACCTCCAGCAAGTGAAAAATGCTAACAGTGTCTAAAAAATGAAATGTGTGTAATAGTAAATGAAAGGTGAACAAAAACTAGTGAAAGCCAGTCACGGGTATTCCCGAGGGTAAATCTTCCGGTGGTAGTACATGGACATTGATCGGGTCATGCGTCTGCTCTGAAACTCTTCCGGGTTGTAGTAGTCTGCGTAGTCGGGCTCGCTCACTGGGGAGGGGTCTCGCCTACGAGAGGGGACCCATGTAGGTGAAAAAGGCTGTCCGGGTGATGATGTACTGAATGTCGGGTAAAAAGCAGGTGCATCTGATCTCATGGTGCTCTGTGCTGCAACATCTGAAGCATGTGAGAGTGACCTGGTGACTGTAGGTACGTCGTCCTCAAGGTTTTGCAAGCAGTCTCCAAGTCCCATGCCATCTATGTCTCTCTGTATATGTTCATTCACCATATCCTGGATATGAGTCGTGATGGAAGGACTAGTTGAAGGTGTATGAGTATGAGTCTTACTCGATGAAAGTCTCTCACCAAAGAGCTTCATAACCAAGTCATCAATGGCAAGTCTCATGGCGGATCCAACCTTCATGCCGTGCTTCTTCCTAAAGTGATCAATCAGCATATGCTTGATACTATGCCGCTCTGAGCTGGTCTCAGCCAACAGTCCATGTGCATGATGAACTATCCCTGTACTTGATCCCTGTGCTGACTCAGTACTATCTAAGTGTGTCCTTAGTGATGGAGAACTGATTTGTGTCGGCTCAGGGGATGCCTCAGTAACAGGAGTGGGAATAGGAGTTGTGGTAGTGATAACAGGAGAAGTAGGTACCTCAATAGGAGCGTCTGGAGTAGGCTCAGCAACTGAATGAATAAATGGTGGTACATCTGGATCAACTATTCCTGTACTGATCTGTAAAACGGATCCTGATCTCTGTGATGATTGAGTACCGTCTGTATGTGTCTCTAAAGAAGGAGAACTGATATGTGTCGTGAAAGTCGGTGTCTCAGTAGCTGGGAGAGGAGTAACAACTGTAGTAGTGATAGTAGGGGAATGAGTTACCTCGATAGGAGCCTCTGGTATAGACTTAGTAACCGAATGAATAACTGGTGGTACCTCTTGAGCTACGGTCATGGGGGTCGAGGTAGGAACTGCCGATGTAGTAGGAACTGCTGAAACTGGCACCCACTGCTTCCTCGGCTCCACAAACGTTACCTTGCCTTTACCTTTGTCAACCCTACTAGCAGTCGAGGGGTGAACAGAGGGAGGCACAACAACTGGAGGGGGATGAGGTGTCCCCGAAGTGCACTTATCATAGGAGTGGCCCATATGTCTACAATTGAAGCAAAAAATCGGCCTCTTTTCATAAATGGCTGTTTGCCAGAAGCCGCGGTTACCCCACGCTCAATCCAAACCCTGTCAGGCAATCTGAGCTCCAAATTCACCTTAATGCACACCCTAGCCTCACTAGGTCGTCTCAAGTCTGAGGTGGCCTCATCAATCCTTAGGGGTATTCCTATTGCCCTAGATAAAGCAAAAATGAACCCCTTGGCACGCAAGTGTACCGGTAGCAAGGGAAATGAAACCCATACGGGAACTATCGGGGTCTCCTGCTCTGGTCTGAAATCACACGTCCACTTAAGGATCCTCATCGGACACCCATTAATGTACCAGGAAGGTTTAAGAAATAGCCTGCTGTAGTCTTCCTTGTGTGTAAGGTGGATAAGTATATGTGCGGTGTCGATCAATCCTATCTCAAAGGAACCATGGAATCCAAACTTAGAGAAAATCTCACGTACTTTCCTCATGGTCGGCTTACGGTGGGAAAATTTCCCTACAAGTGTGTACTTGTAGGGATCAGCTAAAACAGCCTCCTCTGAATCTGTCAAATCAATGGCCAGCTCACCCAAATGTATAAAGGGCTCCTTGGAAGTGAACCCTATAGCAGAAGAGTCATTTGTAGCCTGTAGAACTGATGCAAATGACTTCCGTGCACTCCTCTCAGCTTGAGATAGGCTCGGACGGCTAGAAACTGCAGTAGCATAGGTCTTTCGGCCTTGATTGATCACTGTCTGGACCTCGTGTGGAAAAACCGATGGCTGAAATGAACTCGAATT
>CM032643.1:26369835-26479865 GCA_019097785.1 Fraxinus excelsior | reverse complement strand
GATTTGTATTGCAGTAGCGGTAGCGGTAGGGGTGAACAAATGTATCAATTCAGAATTGAACAAATCAAGTGATTTGTATAGTACAATAAAATTTAAATTTCGAATACTTTCAATGAAAATCAATTAATTGTTGAATCGATTTTTAATGTAAGAACAGGTAATTCTCGAGTCTTTACAGCCCCCTAATGGCTGTACAAACAGCTTTTTTCAATTAATAACTTAGACGATGACCAAGACAATTGATTAATGAGACTGACAAGACAATTCTTTCCTAACTTTTTCCTATCCCCCTTTTCTACGGCATCAATTTCCGCCAAACATCATAGAAAAAACTACTCCAAAAAATAAAAATGATCTGGTCTTGTCAAGTCTAGCTCATTTTTTTTTTTTAATTTAATTAAAACCACTAGGAAAGCGAAATATTGTACTTTAAAGGAAGGGATAAGAAACTTTAACCCAACTAATAGACTATGAGTAGACAAGAAAAGAGCATATTCTATCATACACGACATCGCATCATACTTCTTTTCGTCATGCATCATGTTTGAATAAGTTTAAAATAGTTACTTATAAGTTTACATACGAATAAGTAAGAATGTTGAAAAAAAGACTTATCCTAAATTAACTCCCAATCACACTAGGTCAAAAATTTAGTTAAAATTGCATTTACCTTTCTAGACTAGACCAACTGACCAAGCATGTCGATGTCGCCAAGTGAAGTATTGAGTATGAGAGATAAAGGTTCGTCTCCAATGGTTAAGCCATGATTTTTGACTCATATGAACTCATTATTACACTTATCACGAAATTGTGATAGCAGCCCTGATTTTAATTAACAAGATTATCATATTTTGTGGAAAAGTCTATCCCTCTCTCTTATATAAACGCTACATTTCCCTACACTTTGAACTCACAACTTGAAAAATTATTACATTCGGTAACAAAATGAAGACTTTGGAATTGGTTTTATTTTGTGTCTCATTCCTTATGGGTGCATTGGCTCAAGGAGGGGTGGGTTCGATTATATGCAATTCCCTTTTCGATGAAATGTTGATGCCTTGCAATGATGGAAATTGCCCTGCAAATGGTTTTTACACTTATGAAGATTTCATAGCTGCTGCTAACTCCTTTGGAGCTTTTGGAACCACAGGCGATATCAATACGGGAAAACGAGAAATTGCTGCCTTCTTGGCTCAAACTTCTCATGAAACTACAGGTTATATTTAAATCCTGCATATGCATGCATGTTTTGTAAGTGGACTAGACATATCGAGTCATCTCTGAACATTGTAAGAAACGTACCCTTCATGTTCAAAACAATATATTACTAATTTGTTCTTGGAATTACTCAGGCGGATGTGCTTCTGCTCCTGATGGTCCATATTCATGCGGATATTGTTTCAAGCAAGAACAAGGCTATCCACCAAATTATTGTGTTCCAAACCAGCAGCGCCCATGTGATCCTGGTAAAAAGTACTTCGGTCAAGGGCCCATCCAGATTTCCTAGTAAGTATCATGTAAAACACAAACAAGTTTATCATTCAGTACCAGCCACCACTCGATAAGATCTTTACAACGTTATTCAATGCTGCTTATAGAACATGCCATAATTCTTTTAGTATCGCTCAGCTAAAAATAACGGCCACATATAATTTCTTGAATCACGTGTTGCAGCAACTACAATTATGGTCCAGCGGGAGAAGCCATAGGGGCTGATCTGCTAGCCAACCCAGATGCAGTTGCAAATGACCCAACTATTTCATTCAAAACTGCATTCTGGTTTTGGATGACAGCACAAGCGCCAAAGCCCCCGTGGCACGATGCAATCAGTGGGAGATGGACACCCTCGGCCGCAGACTCAGCTGCAGGTCGAGTGCCTGGTTACGGTGTCGTTACCAACATCATCAATGGTGGAGTTGAATGTGGTAAAGGTTCGAACCCACAAGTGGAAGATAGAATTGGTTTCTACAAGAGATACTGTGACTTACTTGGAGTTGGCTATGGCCCTAATTTGGATTGTTACAACCAAAGGCCCTTTGCTTAAGAAAAGCAAATTGAATGCCAAACCTTGTGGATATTTTCTACAATTGCATCACAAGCTTGAAATTTCTGCACCAGAGTTCCACTTCCTACAATAAAAGAATTGTATAGAGAAGAATGAACAAAAATATAAAGCTGGAAGAGTTTTAATTGAGTACTTGTAAGTGGGACTGCATTAGTCATGCATATAAGTTGAGATAAACAAAAAGAATTAGATCTGGAGGCTGAAACTCACACCGATGACCAGTCCTCCCGTGCATATGATTAGCAAATGCAAAATTAACTTCTATAAATAAATTGTGCTTTTCTAGATTTGTTTATAAATTTCTAGAGTTCTACAAAATGCATGTTTAAATTAAAGTTTGGCTTTAACCTTTAAATTATATTATGATTTACAAGTTCTCTTTATTTCAAGATAATATATTAAAGTTTGACTTTGACTTTGACCTTTAAATTATATTATGAAAAGTGGATTTCCTTTTGAAAAACCTAAGCTTTAATGCTAAAACCAATCATAAAAGAGAAATGTTAGCTATGCATAATAACCCCGTTATAAACCTCTAGTGAAAATATTACATAATTCCCAAAGTAATCTTGATTCCACAAACTAAATATAATTTTTATACGGTAATATGAAAACTCAACCTGAGAAAATAGCCTTGTATCATCTATAATATGCAAGAAGTTACTAAGTTGTTCTTTCTTCCTAAGAATAATCTTCAATTAGTGCTGTAGCAACTGGGGCTCAAATTTCTTTTAGCACCACCAGTATATCCTAATTGTATAATTCTTCATGCTCTCCATTTCAATTCTACTTTTTAGCCCCTGTTTGGTATACATTAAAATTTTCATTCTTATTATTCTACTAATTTTCAAATACACATTTTTCAATGAAATAATATTTTCCATCATATCAATAACTTTTCCTTCTTTTTCAACCACACATTCTCCATCAATCTACTATTCTTGAATACATTCTTCCAAAATAATGTGGCTCAAATGCACCCTTAGTTGTTGCTTGAATAGTTTATATGTTTGCTGCTTGTCTGTAACAAAAAAGATCCTCTATGGAAATTTCTGCACCAGACTTTTTCTGATCTTAAACAAAAGTATCTTGTTAAATTCATTTTCTTGTAATACCTTGAATATAGGACTGCAAAATTTAATTAATTCAAAGGGATTTTGTTACACAAGGACGGATCCAGAAGTTTGGTATTGTAGGGTCAAAAACTGAAATACAATTTTTTAAAAACAACATATCATTAATAAAGATAAGTCAGTACACTGCTACAATTGCAGCCTACTACATCTTCAATTTCCAAGTTCCAAACGACATTTATAAGCAATTATTGCTAACAAAATTGTTGTTTTTTCCTTCTATCATTTTCATACTAAAAATATTTGAAATTTTGAATATTTTAACCTAGATGGATAACAACTAACAAGAAATGGGGATTCGATGACCTCATGGAATGTCCACAACATCATGGTTTAAAAAGGCGGTAATGAGGCCCGTCTCATCGTGAGGCTCATGTAGTATGCCTCGAGGCGATATTTTTTAGGCTAAAATCTGAGGCTTGCGCCTCATTCAAAATTTGGTTTTTCAATTGTATGAAAAGAAATCAGAAAGCCTCATCTTAAAAACGAAAATGGCCCATTTAAAAAGGCATTTTGGGCCCAAACAAAAAATAAAATGAGGTCACATTGCAATTGATGGATGATGAAGATGATTTTGTAGAAATTGAGAATAAGGATGACAAAAAAAAAATCGACAAACCCGATATCCGCGGGCCCCCGCCCCGAACGAGGTGGGGATTACCCACTTAATCGGGTATTCAGGGCAGGTACGGGGTGGTAAATTTTGCCCCAAAGCGGGTTCGGGGCGGGGACTGGTAACGGGCGCCCCGCCTCGCCCCCGCCCCGTTTAATACTTTTTTTTATTTTTATTTTAGAATTCTATACATTAAATGAAAATTTTATTAGTTTTAATAGAAAATGGAAACTAAAATTATTTGTCTTAATATGATGAATGGGAGAAATAAAAAAATTATCAAAACTTAAATAAAAAAAAATTAAACCAGGCAAGGGCCCTGCCCCGCCTTAAACGGGTAACGGGGCGGGGACGGGGAATTTCTTGGCCTCCGCCCCATTTCCATCCCTAATTGAGAGTAGCGAAGAGGAAGATGATGAAAAAATTAGATTTGATGATGATTCCATTCACGATGTTAGTAATAGTGATGACAGTGCAGACTATTAGGCTTTTTGTTTAGTTTAAGTTGCTTCTTTTTTTTCATTGCAAATGGAGTGATTTCTAACTTCTGTAATGCTTTTTTTTTTTTGCTAAACATCTTCGTTCTTTATGTAGACTATATCTCAATATGCTAATGACCATATATCATATTTACTGTATGCTCCAACTTTGATTTTTTGGTATTATTATATTATTTTATAATTCTTTTACTTAGTTTTTTGTTTTTTGTGAGGCGTACCGCTTCGAGGCTTACGTCTCACCTCATAAAGAAAAACTGCATCAATACTTAGTTTCACCTTTTTAAACCTTGCACAACATATAGTAATCATGTCAAATTCGAAAATAATGCTAATGCATCACAATTTAAAATTTTTCACTTTGGCAATTTGACAAACAACTTGAAGGCATAGCATTTTTTTCATAAAGATTCCAAGGCATTGGTGTTAATCAAGCCCAATTCAACTCACAATTCAACACTCCGTCACTACCTAATTCCCATTCTCCATCTCAATAATCCATTTTCATGCCCAAAGCAACTGAAGAAAGTACTTAAAAATGAGGCAAAAAGGGTTTAAGAACATACCTTGATATCGGATGTGATGTCGAGGGTTAAACCGGTGTTATGAGTGTGTAATTGGGCGTGTTAAAAGCTTAAGAGTGAAATTGATGAGTGTATGTGTTTGGTATATCTCCAATACTCCTTGGGATCTCCTCTACATTGAAACATCGGGTAATAATTAGGCTCTCAAGGCCTGGGAAGTGGGTGTTATCAGCTCCCCATTGCTCTAGATCTAATCCACAAAGTAGTAGAAATTTTAGTTTGCGAAATTCTCCTTCGGTTGGCTCCCATTCTGGCCCAACAAAGGCGCCATGTCTCAGTTTGAGCACTTCAAGATTTAGCATTGAACCAATAATAGTCATGTGTTCCCAAGGAATTTTGCAATGCAATAAAGTTAACTTTTTGATATTTGGTGGGAAAGTGAAATTCATGGAGGTACTTTTAGTATCACGTAATATTTTCAGGTTCTCAAGTTTGGGAAGATTAACAAGATTACCTAAAGAAAAGATCGACATTCCCAATGTTTCATTGGAAATTCCTAACTTTTTTAAATTTGGAACTCTTTGGAAGACCTCGTTGGTACAACTGGAACTACTCAATTTCGACAATGTTATAAGGTTACCTAGAAGTAAATTCTCCCCATCTATTGGTGATCTAGAAGGGCATGGCAAATAACACACCCCGAATAGGAGATGCCTTTATTGTGGCATCCTCCATATTTCCTCTGGTAAACGTACATTGTCACAATCTACAATTAAGGTTTGTAGATACAAAAAAAAATCAGGTAATATTTTAGGTATGGAAATTTCCCCATCATATGAAAAAGCGATGTACCTTGAGTGCACTAATTTTATTTCTCCAATTGGGAAACCATCTACATTTCCTTTAGCAAGATCCAACACCCTGAGCAGTGGAAAAAGTTTTCCGTCGCCTGATTCACAAATGACGTCAAAACCGGAACGTAAAACAGAACGGACTGGTGGCAAGGATCCTATGGACAGATTGACATTTGAATTGTCACTGTTTGATAATTCCTGGCGAAAAATATCTGGACTAATACAAAGGCGACGTGAATACTCTATGCCTTCAGCAAAAATGTTGACGTCTTTATCTATGACATGAAAAAACTTCTCCTGCTGGGCTTTTCTTATGCATAGGTCCCTTAACAGATCATGGATGCGACAAGTTTTTATCTTTCCACTAGAACTCTTCTCGCTAATCAAAATAAGATTTCTGGAAATTAGATCTGCCAAATATTCCTCTGCTACTTCTTCCAAGGTTTTATGTTTGACTGGTTTTAGAAATCGCTCTGCAGCCCATAACTTGGTGAGTTTGGAGATACGGATTTTATCATCTTCTGGAAAAACTCCCATGTAGAGAAAGCACGCTTTGAGATAATGAGGCAAGTAATCGTAACTTAAAGATAGTATTTCCAAGCAGTTTGCATCTGGTGCATTTAGAACTGACTTGAAATTTTTTGCAACATACTCCCAGTGATCTTTCGTCCTGTTGGCTTTGGAAAGGTGGCCGCCAACCACGGAAAGGGAAAGTGGAAGTCCTTTGCAATTCTCTGCAATCTCCTTTCCAGCTTCCTCCAGTTCAAGAGGGCAAGAATCTTCTCCAAACACCTTCTGCCGAAGTAGAATCCAACGGTCAGTCTCATTTAGAAATTGCATATGATGGGGAGAGCTATAGGAGTCAGCCACGCTCAACTGCCGTGTTGTAAACATGATCCGGCTTCCAATCCCATCGTCTGGAAATATCCTTCTCAAATGAATCCCAAGCCTCTGTAGTCCAAACATCATCCATCACAACAAGATACCTCCTACGTTTTAAACTTTTATATAGTTTAACTTTTAATTTTTCAGTATCATTCTCTTGACGCATTTCAGCACTGGGTTTTTCCATGGAATCCAGAAGGCGCAGCAAGACTTCTCGCTCACTATATACTTGAGAAACTGATGCCCAGGCTCGAGTGTCAAAATGATGTTCAATAAGTGGATCATTGTAAACATTTAAAGCAAGCGTGGTCTTGCCAATGCCTCCCATGCTTGCAACTGGGATTATTTGAAGAGCATCTGGATATCCAGTAAGTCGATCCATTATTTCCGTCAGATCTTTACCAAACCCGACCATGTCATTCTTACCGATTGGAGGAAGTCTTGATGGACCGGTTTGCAAAGAAGTCCTCTAGCTCTGATGCAGATCTGTTGAGACCCACAATTTCTTAAGCGTAGCGGCTTTCGTCTTAATGGATTTAATTTCATCTGCAACCATCTCAAAGTTTACACAAAAACTTTGGTCTCTCATTTGTCTTTCTTGAAAACCTTCTTGACCAAAATTCTTCGATATATGTGATTCCATAATATCTTCAGCTTTGTACGCTGCATCTCGAATTTCCGTTTCCAAAAATTGTACTTTCTCGCTCCTTCTCTGCAAAGAATCATCCAGAAAATCTAGTAAAAAATCCAACTTTTCCTGGAGAGATTTAATTTGTTGGTCCTGAAGAGGAGTTTGATGTTGTTGTAGATGAGGATTTGAGATCTGCTCCAGAATTTGACAGAGAGATAATACAGCAGCATAAGCCATCTTTGAATTCTTCACAGAATCTGATCGAGAGATAATAACATTAAATTGCAGCCCACCTTAACAAGTGGTAGTTCTAGGAGGTGGAGGAACTGAGTGGAGGGAAGGGATGAAGAAGACAGAGAGAAAAAAGAAAGGGATGGGTGTTTGGAGTATGTGCGCGCAAGTATTATTATAACAAAAGTTGTTGCATCATACCACTCAATTTTTCTAATGACAGCTTTTATGATAATTTATCTCCTTCCAATAAAATATATCAACTTGTATTCAAGAATCACACCAACCAACCTTTTGAGTCTGTCAAAGTTGAACACCACTGTTTTCGCGTGTTTTCCAACCCGCCAACAATTACAAGAAAAGGATCACACGATTGTGTAAGAAACAAACCTCTTGAGACAAAGTCCCAAAAAGGGGTACATTTACTAGTGAATAGTTACAATTGGAAAGTAGACAAAACGCCTCCAAGGGGCGCAAGCACACGAGTTTTGAGAAATGATTAAATTTAAACTAAGGAAATGAAAATTACATATTCTCTTGTCGAGAGTTTTTGATTCGGGGGTTCCTTTCTTCTACAACTTTACTTCTTTTTATACTCCCTAGAGTCTCTTGGTTAACGAAACTGCTTGGAACTGCTCCATTACCTTCGTGACTATCCGCTTCTTCAGTGAGAAACTGCTTATTGGGGAGAGGTTACTTAGTAACTGTTGTCACTACTCTTGCCTTTTAACTACCCGTTTCTGGATCGTGGGGGGCGTGCCGGGTTTACTTGACAACTGCTTTCGTAACTGCTGAATTGGATAAACTACACCTTTTAGACTTGTCTGATTCTGGGCCACTTGAGAGTTTGGGCGATAGTGAGGCTATCGCTCTGGGCGATTGTGCAGTACTTTACTCGTTCAGCCTCTGGGCGTCCTACGGGATTGGGCAATGATACTCCTTCGCTCTCGGGCTTCCAATATTCAAGTCTTTTCTCAGATTTCCAGATTGGGCTTTTCTTCTTGAGCCTTTTAATTGATTTCCATTGGGTCTTCATCTTGGGTTTCTCAATTGGACTTCCCTTTGATTTTGGGCTGCATTTTTAGTGTGTCAACAATTACCCCACAATATGGCAAAATTAATACTAATCATTAATTTTGCCATATTCATTCTGTATCTTTTCGCAACATTTGAACTTCCCCAGAATTTCAATCATCACGTACTTTTACCGCCTGAAGGATTGCGACGTTACCTCTTGGGCACGCATGAAAACATCCTCTGCACCATCCTCCACCCCTGCGAACGAGAATATGGCATTGTTTGAGTATGTCTCCTTTATGGACATGGAGGTTGGCCGCGCCAGCGCTGCTCATCAAAAGGCCAAGCTAGATACGTTGAGCGCGAACCTACTGCAGGCACTTTCGCTCCCATCGCCCAACATTTCCGCTGACTTTAAGGTGAAGTTAAGGGTTCTTCATGCCAACGTTGTTTCTTTGCTGGCCAAGAACGCAAAATTGAAGGCCAGAAGTGCTCAATATCTCCACGTTTCTTCTGAGAAAGAATCCTTACTTCAGGAAATTGACAAGAACCATGCCGAATTGACTGAGGTTTCTTCAGAGCTTGTAGTGGAGGATTCCTTAATGTTGAGCCTGGCTGCGGAGATGAAAGAGCTACAAGCGAAAATGGATGACTGCAGGGCGATGATGGCTGCCAAGAGGCGTACTGCATCCCAATGAATCGCTAGGACCAAATCTCTATTAGAGCAGTACAAAAAGTTGGAGGTTGATGATGATTTAGTGAAAGAATTAGGCATCCTTTCCTCTAGGCAGAGCGAAGAGTAGGATAAACTTAGGCAGCAGATGCGCTCAACTTGGGGCGAATTGTAGCTAAAACATTTAATATTTTAACTTTTGTAACTCTTCCGTGCTGACTGCATTTGTTTTTTGTGATTTAATGTCATTCATCATCGTTAATGAACAATTATTTTGCCCAATTAATCGACGTTTTATCTTTGATCGTCAATTTTCTACGTATCCAATCGCTTTATGCCAACATCCATGCATATTCTTTTGGCATTTAAATTTTTCTTCCCTAAGTCTTTGGGCCATATTGATTTCACTCACTGGTAATAAATGTGACCATCCACATTCTGGCCTTTCATCTTCCAGCCCCTATAAGTATGCACGTTTATACTCATCATTCTCATCTCCATACCTTTTCAGATTCGATTTCTTGCCATCACAACTTCCTGCCACCACATGGCACTCCGATCATTTACCAACACTTTCATCTTCTATAGGGATGGGTCTCTTGACTCGCTCCTTTTGCTTTGATATTACTTTTGGTATGGGAGATATACGAAATATTCTTTTAAACTGAAGCAAGATTCTTGCCTTCAGTTTGCTTGTTGAGAGTGCTTCTCCTTGCCTACCATTGCAGCAATGCATTTAGGAAGGTTATGGGGACAGTTCACCCTCTTACTCAGCCATAGGCTGAAGGGTTGGGCCGTACTGGTTTCACTCTTTTTGTTCCTATCAAACAGAAGACAAATTGTAGCATGTTTCATCTTGTATTTTGACTGTGTCCCTTAATTCTTGTAAAGAATGGTGTGTAAGGAACATTTGGTAATAAAGGACTTTACTTTTGAATGTGCTTTGTTTTTCTGACTTTGTTTAGAACGTGATAGTCCAATTTATTTACTGCCATTGCTCAGCATGATTACATCGCAATCGCAATTTCATCATTTATGCCTTTATCTGTTCACTTTCCCAAAGGGAAGGAACATATTTCTTCAAGTACTTACCGTTGATAAATCTTATATGCCTAGTACCATCTAAATCCTCCAAGTGGTAAGCTCTATTAGGCAATACACTCTTTACTCTATACGGCCCTTCCCAATTTGGCGACCATTTGCCATGTTTTGGGTCTTTACTATTTAAAGAAAGTATTGTCCTCCAAACTAATTCGTTCAAACTAAAAAACTTGGCTATAACTTTCTTGTTGTAAAATCTAGCCATCCTTTGTTTTTGAACTTGCAACCTGTCTAGCACGTCTAACTTCAATTCGTCCTATTCTAATAAATTTTGAATCAATGATTCCTTGTACTCATTCTCGCTTAATTCGTGCTGCCAACGCACTCTTATAGATTGCATGTTGATTTCCACGGGCAATACAGCCTCCTGCCCATAAGTGAGTTGGAAAGGCGTAATGTTGGTACTTGAACGGGGCGATGTTCTATAAGCTCATAAGGCTTTGTTCAAGCATTCGTGCCAATTTCTGGCATTTTCATTTATCATCTTCCTTATGATAGATTTCAAAATCTTGTTAGATGATTCTGCCTGACCGTTTGATTGAGCGTAATATGGTGTGGAATTTACCAATTTAACTCCAAATTCGCTCAAGAATTCCTTCACCTGATCTCCATTCAGGGAAGTCCCATGATCTGTCATTAAAGTTTGCGGAATTCCAAATCTATAGATGATATGGTCCCGGATAAACTTTATGATGTTTTTCTGCGTGATTTCTTTTAGAGGCACTGCTTCGACCCACTTGGTGAAAAAGTCTGTGGCAACTATAATAAAGGTGTGCTGTTTGGACGATGGGGGGTAAATCTTCCCTATCAAGTCTATCGCCCAGCCTCTGAACGGCCAAGGTTTGATAATGAGTGCTATATTGCTTGCTGGTACCCTCTGCATTGGGCCATGTTTTTGGCATGCTAAACAACTTTTTGCATATTGAACACATGATTCTCCCATCTTTGGCCAAAAATATCCACTTCTGATAATCAGTCATCTCATCTTTTGGCCGGCCTGATGGGCTCCACATATCCCTTCATGCACCTCAGCCATAATCGTCCTAGCTTTTTGTAAGTTCACGCATTTTAATAATACACCATCAGAGTGTTTTTTGAACAATTCTTCGTCTATTAATGCATGGTTTAACAGACGTAATTTCGTTCTCCTATCACCTCCCCCATTAAGCTCCTTAAAGGACTTTTTAATCTTATCTATCCAATCCAGCGCGACCCCATCTTCTATACATTGAACTTCGATTTTCCTTGCCCTTCGCTGAATAACGGGCAATATAATTCCGTATTCGTAAGTAGACTCCCAACTCATCGCCTTTGAATAGCCAGAGGCCAACTGAGCCAACTCATTGGCCATATCATTGTACATTCTATTAACACATTGAAGTTCTACTTGGTCGAATTCCTCCAACAACTTTTGGGCGATTTCGTATAAACTTATAATAGAATCACTTTGGCATTTGAAATCGTCAGTCAATTGATGAATCACCAATTGAGAATCGCCCCTGATGATTACATTCTTTACTTTCATATCTACCATTAACTCCAAGCCTACAATTAAGGCTTTGTATTCGGCTTGATTATTAGTACAGATCCTATCTAAGGTGAATGCAAACTTATAGCAAACCCCTAAAGGATTTATCAAAGCCACTCCTACCCCTGCTCCTTTAGAAGTTTTTGATCCATTAAAGTATAAAATCCATGGTTTTAATTCAAATGAATCAACCTCTAGTTCTATTTCGTTGGACATATCAAGGCATGGATGATCGGCCAGAAAATTAGCCAAAACCTGATTTTTAACTGCCTTTTGGGGTATATACCTTATTTCGAACTCTGACGTGCTAAAGTCCAAAGACCTACTCGTTGGTGTAAAATAGGGCGAGAAAACATGTATTTGAATAAATTGACTTTGGAAATTAAATAGACTGTTACAGGCCATAAATATGCCCTTAATTTTGTACATGTGAAGTATAATGCGAGACACAACTTCTCAATAGTAGAATAATTACATTCACATCTGGTTAACCGTTTACTTAAATAATAAATTGCCATTTCTTCACCAAATTGGTCTTCTTGTGCGACCATTCCAGCTATCGATTCTCATTCAGCCGACACGTACAACTTCATTGGCCGTCCTTGGATTGGTGACACCAACACTGGCGGACTTGTTAAGTATGTTTTCAGGCTTTCAAAAGCCTTTTGATGTTCTTCTTTCCAGACGAATTCGTCTTGATTTTTCAGCTTTAGGAAAGGCGAAAACCCTTTCGTTCGCCCTGCACAATTAGATATAAAGCGTCTTAGAAAATTGATTTGGCCTAAGAACCTTTGCAGTTCTTTTTTATTGCTAGGAGCCTTGGCTTCTACAATGGCTTTCGCTTTATTCTTATTAAGTTCAATCCCTCTTTTATGTACTAGGAATCCAAGGAAATTTCCTGCATTCAAGCCAAACGCACATTTCAAAGGGTTCAGTTTTAGTTTATGCTGCCTCATTCGTTCAAATGAACATCGCAGTTGTTCAAAATGGTTTTCCTCTTTAACAGATTTGACCACTATATCATCTACATAAACTTTCACAAATTTACCTATCATATCATGAAAAATTAGATTCATTGCTCTTTGATAGGTCGCCCCTGCTTTTTTTAGTCCAAACGGCATTACCACCCATTCAAAGCACCCTAAAGACCTAGGGCATCTAAAGGCAGTTTTGTGTACATCTTCGTCAGCTATGTAGATTTGATTGTATCCCGAATATCCATCCATAAAAGAGTACATCACATGCCCTGCAGTCGAGTCTACTAGAGAATCTACTGTTGGCATTGGATATTCGTCTTTGGGCGTAGCCAAGTTCAAATTCCTGAAATTTATGCATATCCTCAACTTGCCATTCTTTTTTAATACTGGCACTACATTAGATAACCATTCCACATATCTGGTTGTTCTAATAAAACCTGCTTTTAGTAATCGCTCTATTTCTTTTTTGATTTATGGTAATACATTGGGAGCGAAATGCCTAGGAGGTTGCTTATGAGGCTTAAAATTTGATTTAGTCAGCAACCTATGTTCTACTAAGTTTTTATCTAAACCAGGCATATGTTCATACTCCCAAGCAAAACAATCTTTATACTCTTTTAATAAAGCGATTAATCTGTTACTAACCTCGTGAGGGAGCATCTGGCTGACAAATGTTGGGCGATCATCTCCTTCCTCGCCAATATTCACCTTGACTAAGGGGTCTTGTGCTTGTGCATATCCTGACTTGGTGATCCTCGTCGCTTCATCATCCATATCGCTCGGAGGTGCTTCCTCTTCCAGACAATCCACTTTATGAATTTCCCAGTCCAAGTTCTGCTCCATCTCGGACACTATTAATTTGTCCCTCAGCATCTTTAACGCCGCTTCTTCTTTCTTCACACATTCACATTCTTTATTGAAAGCCATCAACTTGGCTTTGAAAGCCTGAATCTCGACCTCTTGCCTTTGTTGTTGAGAACTCATTTAAGGTTGTTTGGCTTCTTTTTTGCCAATTACTGGCTCCTCCAAGGCCACTATGTTTGGCCTCATTTGATTAAACATTTCCGTAAGTGCATCCACTGAAAACAGCTATTCGCTTTGGGCAGTAATTTGAGTTTCTTCCCCATCTTGAACCACTCTGACAGGCCTATAATTTCCTTCGTACATGAACCTTTCTACTGAATTTGCTTCGCCACAAAGGGTCTATGATCTGCTTGCACCACCTCTGCTTCACCTTTGTCATTCCAGAAGACCAAGCATTGATATAGCGATGAAGGAATACAACGACTGCCATGGATCCAGTCTCTTCCTAGCAACACGTTGTAGCTGGTGGGGTCGTCTATTACGAAGAAAACAGTAGTCCTGGTGGTTGTTCCTACAGTTATATCCAATGGCATAACTCATTTTTCTGAAGTTGCCCCCCGTTAAAACTTGTAAGAATGACTTCTGTTGGGATCATGTCGCTCTCTGTTTTAGCAAATTTCCTCATCATCCTAGCTGGAATGGTGTTTATAGCCGCTCCATTGTCGATAAGTACCTTTACTATTGGTATCCCATTAACCAAGGCTTTGATGTACAACGGTCTTAAGTGTTTGGTTAACCTCATAGCCGATTTGTTGAAAATGACTTTTTCAGCAGCATCTATTTCCACTTCGTGCTTATTTTCTGTCGGGCTATCTTTTGGTGATAGATCGACGTGCAGCATATCGCACTGAGCCTTCTTTCCTTGGGTTTTTTCCTTATCATTTTCCAGTATTTCTTCCCCGGTTACCCAACTTGTAGGAGGAGGCATTATTCTGGGGGGTGATCCTTATTTTTCAGAGCGAGGTACCCTCTTTTTCTTTTTGGGTGTCCCATACAACACATAGAAATCAAACGATCGGCCAGATGGTTCTCCCAACAGATCTACTTCGCGGACTCCTTCTTGGTGCAGTTGCTTCAACAGGGTATTGCGCGACACTCCTCTTTTCCTTTTCTCTGCTTCTAAATCAATTTCCTCTTCGATATCTGTCATGCCATCATCCTCTTTTTCGTCACACATTTCTCTAGATGCTTGGCCTTCATCGCAGACTAGTACACAAGTTTCTTCCTCACTGTCCTCCTTCGTCGGCCAACAAGTAGTTATTAGCCATGACAGGAGGCAATGTGCCAAACTGGATAATTAGAGGTTGGTCAAGATCATCTTCGTCTTTCCTATTTCGTTCAAACTTTGATCTCCCAGACGAGCTTTCGGCAATTCTCTCATTGATTCGCCAGTGCCTGTTTCTTTACTATCTTCAAAAACATTTTTGTCGGCCATTCTGAGCGATTTGGGCGCTTTAGGGCGTGATTCTCCTTGCTATTGCCTCATCATCCGTCCGTAATTACGTTGGAAACGCCTTTGTTGGGTCCTAGTCATTTCATTGAAATGCACCACTCTTCCTGCATTATACTGGAACGAATGCCATACATTGGGTTGGCGAGGCTGCGGCCTAAACGTTCTTCCTTGACTGGCCGATCCAAACCCCCTTTCTCTAGGTAGTCCTCTGTAAAACGGCACTCTTTGCCGAGCGACCGCATGAAATCAGAGCGATGGTGGAATTGCCGCGTCATTGGTGACCCTGTATTCGCTTTCAACTCGTGTTTACATCTGTCGCACAGAACATCTTCGCCATGTTTGGGCTCCTTCCCTTTGATGCGTTCAAAAACGCTGGGATGTGGTTTGGATTCTTCTTCGTCGTCAATCACCAATCTGAACTTTGACAATTTGTTTTTCAAACCAGTTGTTAACATGTTCATTGCCAGTGACCGTGGGAAAGGATTTTCATCCACCGCCATCTTTTTCTTTTCTTCGAACGTGATTCGTCCTGATTCAATAGCATCATGCAACATATGGCGAAAAACCACACAATAATTAGTCGCATGTGACCATGCATTATGCCATTTACAGTAATTTTTTACCCTTAATTTGTTCAGGGTCTGGCAATTTGTGTTTGTCGTTCAACTTTATTTGCTTATCCTTATATAATTTGTCGAATATAAGGTCAGCTTCAGTTACGTCGAACGAGAACGTTCGCGCCTTTCTGTTTTCACCCTTTGTAGGTTCATATTTGCCTACTATTTTTGGCTTAACTAATATGGGACAAGTGTACGCTTCTCCCTTTACTAACTCAGCCAAACATACTTTAGTTTGGTCGTAATAACCATTATCGACAGTATGAACGTTGAAGTTCGGGTCTTTGTAATAAGTCCCTTTACTGAAATTTTTCATCTGTTCTTCTTCTCTTATCAATCGCTCATACCTAACAACGTTTGCACTAAGTTGGAGTAAATCCGGGAATTCCCTATCCTCATTTGAGGCCAGTAGTAAGCACGTTGCAATAATGCCAAAGTGCGTTCCTCTCCAGGATGCCCTGCCCAAATTGTGTCGTGGCACTCCGTGATTAATGATTTCCTCAAATCTCCGCCTTTAGGAACATAAAGACGGTCTCCTTTAGTCTTTACTAGACCCTCATCGAGCCAGAACTGACGAGTTTTGCCCTGTTTGATGAGGTCAACCAAATACTGAGTAGCCGGGTCCTTATCCAAAAGTGCCCGAATTTGGTCCCTTGTATTTGTAGTCACTGCGCTCCCTGAAAGAGCAGCCATATGGCAAATGGTGGCTAGGTCGGCACGGCGACTAAGAGCATCAGCAACATGATTGCTAGATCCAGGACGATACTCTAGCATAAAATTGAATTCTGATAGAAGCTCCTGCCAACGAGCCTATTTGCTCGATAGTTTTGGTTGGGACATGAAGTGGCTCACTGCAGTATTATCTATCTTCACAATAAATGGAGACCCAAGTAGATAGTGACGCCATCCCCGAAGGCAATGAACTACCGCCAACAACTCCTTTTCATGAGCCGAATAACGACGTTATGCCGAATTCGGCTTCCGGCTTTCGTACGCTACTGGATGTCCTTCTTGCATAAGGACTCCACCAAGTGCAAAGTCCGAGGCATCAGTGTGCACTTCGAAAGGCTTTGTCATATCCGGTAACGCTAGTACCGGGTTCGTCCACATCGATTTCTTCAACCTTTCGAAAGCAGTTTGGCATTGGGATGACCAATCCCAATCCTTATCCTTCTTTGTCAATTCTGTAAGGGGCAATGCAATTTCTGAGTATCCCTTCACAAATCGACGATAATAATTGCATAGCCCGAGAAACGAACGCACATCATGTACATTCTTTGGTGGTTGCCAATCCTTGATGGCTGTAACCTTCTTTGCCTCCATGCGTATTCTGCCTTGCTCGATGATGTGACCCAAAAAACTGATTGACGTCTGAGCGAATGAGCATTTGGATGGTTTGGCATAGAGTTCATTATCTCGTAGCCGATTAAAAACCTTTCTCACATGTTGCACATGTTCCTCCAATGTTTCGCTATAGATGACTATGTCATCCAGGTACACCACCACAAAGTCATCCAAAAACCCGTGAAGTACCTGATTCATCATCGTACAAAATGTTGCTGGAGCGTTTTTCAAGCCAAAAGGCATGACTTTAAATTCAAAGGCTCTATATCTGGTTACCACCGTAGTTTTGGCTTCATCTCCCTCCTTAATCCGAACTTGCCAGTATCCGGATCTAAGATCGATCTTGGTATAGTACCTAGCCCGACTTAATCGATCGAAGCAATCGGCGACTAGCGGAATAGGATAGCTATTCTTTACAGTGATCTTGTTCAATGTTCGATAGTCGCAACACATTATGAGAGAACCATCGGCCTTTTTCTGAAACAACACGGGAGCTCCATATGGTGATTTCGCGGGGACTATAATCCCACTTTCCAACATTTCTCCCAACTGTTTCCGAAGCTCTTCAAGCTCCGGCTGAGACATACGGTACGGTGCTCTGGCGGGAGGCTTAGCACTTGGAATGAGTTCGATCTCATGATCGATTGTCCTTCTTGGTGGCAATTTCTTTGGTAACTCCTCCGGCATGATGTCCTCAAATTCCTTAACAAGCCTTCTGACAGATTTTGGAATAAGACCAATTGCCTCTTCGATCTCCTCTAGTCGAATAGTGCACAAAAATGAGGGCTCATTCCTCTTGAAACCTTTGTTGAACTGCATGGCCGAGATACTCTTCTCGCCCATCTTCCCACCCTGAGTTGTGATGACGCATGGTTTACTCCCCATCATCATCAATGAATCGGCATACGGCAATACAGCGGTCTTAGTGTCCCGAAGAAATTCCAATCCCAGAATGAGCTTGAAATCATCCATTTGAACAGCTGATAGATTTGTCCTTCCTTCAAAAGGACCTGCTTTGATTGCCACAGATTTCGCTATTCCAGCTATTGGTTGGGCAACAGAGTTGATTGCCTTAACTTTCCCGCTACCTTTCTCCAGCAAAAGTCCGAGTCGCTCTACTTCGGTACTTGCGAGGTAGTTGTGGGTAGCACCCGTATCCACCATAGCCCTTAGCAGCTTTCCATTGATCTTCACATCAATGTACATTAGGCCTTTTGCCCTACAAAGGCGAGCCTTCGATTCCTCAATCTTCGGTTCTTTCGAGGGAACATCGTCCCTTTTTGTAGCTCTGTGTGATATTGTATTACACCGATGCGAGAACGTACCCACTACATCCTCGTCCTCTTCGGAATCAGTCTCGCCATGAACGCTAGCTTGTGGGGCATCTTGCTTTGAACTTGATCCCCCAACTGCTAGTTGACAATATGCGTTCACCATCCGTTTCTGAGGACATTCCGACACCTTATGGGGTCCTTCACATAAGAAGCACATCAATTTAGGAGTGACATCAGATCTGCCCCCCATTGCTTTTCCTTTGTTCCAGTTATTACTGGTGCTGCCATGAAAGTTCCCTTGACGACTGTTTTGATAGGTTCATCCCCGGTTCTGATGGTAACGCTCTCCCCCATTTGGGTTTGAGCTAGTTCTATGATGTCTATTTCCACCTCCAACTGATTGACTATTCCCAGAAGGTCGATCTTTTCTAGATTCCGACTGATAGTCATTCACACATTCGGCGGCTCCCATGGCCGTGCTCAAATCGGCAACCTTTTGTCTTTGAAGCTCCGTGCGTGTCCACGGTTTCAACCCTTCCATGAAGGTAAATAGCTTATCCTTTTCCAACATATCTCGAATATTCAGCATATGCCCGAAAAAGGCTTTCACATACTCCCGAATGGAGCTTGTATGTTTCAGTTCCCGTAAGGCCCGACGTGCCTCATATTCCACATTCTCTGGGAAGAACTGAGTTCTGATTGCTTCCTTGAGGAGATCCCAAGAATCTATTCGGACTCTGTTGGCTTGAATATCAGCATATTTAGTTCGCCACCACAGTTTTGCATCCCCCACCAAGATACATGGTAGCTGTTGTCACCTTTCTCGCTTCGTCATTGATCGAAGCCGCAAGAAAGTATTGTTCCATATCGAACAAGAAGTTCTCAACTTCTTTAGCATCGCGTGCTCCTCCATAGGCACACGGTTCTGGAATTCGGAGCCTATGCACAGGCTCTTGTGCGGTGGCTTACCGATTGCCAACCGCGCGTTGAAGCACTATTAATTGAGCTCTCAACGATTCCATCTCATCCTGCAGATCAGGTATGGTAGCAACAGCGTCAGACATCGCTGCGCAAGCCTCTTGGCTTTCATCCAGTCGGATGCGTAGTTCCCGAATTTCCGTCTCGGCCACTTCGACCTTTTCTCTGAGGCCCTCCATGGCAAAACACAATCTAGTGTTTGTCACCTCAAGCGCATCCAAGTGCTGTTTCGTGTTCATATTTTGAACATTTACCACCTCTGTGGTGTTCGAGGAAATTGGGTCAGTTTCCATAGCTTTCTTATCGAGATCTTGAGCCGCAGCTCTGATACCAACTTTCACGGGTTACCTTTCTTCTTGACACAGAAAGGGACACCGTGCGGCAGTAGTCTGCTCCGCAAGACTACCTTCCGCCTTCTCGGTCGTTTCGGGACGAAAGACAATTTGATTACAATTTAAAGAAAGATTGCAACACGAAATTGAAATACATTGAACATAACTTGGTCATTGATTGCTTGAAAGCTAGAATTACAATTGATTGAAAGCAAGAGATTACAATTGGCTAGTGCAGGGGGCGAACACTAGAAAGCTTGAAAATGTTTGAAAGACTAATACCCCCTATAATAGACTTCGGAACAAAAACCCAAATGACGGGAGTAGACGTCTTTTGGCTCTAGAATCATACTAAAATTTTCCTATTTTCCATCTATTTTACAAAATGAATTAAAATATTTACAATGATAGCGTCACGGGGCTTAAGTAAAGATGTGGTCCGTGACACCAAGACAAACAAGGCCACTGCCTTGAGCCTCAAATTTCAAGGGGCCTCGCAGAAAAAAAAAAAAAAAAAAAAGGCCCAAAAACCACTCCAATTCAAAACCTCTCAAATCCCTATAAAAAATTGATGCGTGCTTGTACGAGAAGAAAGGAAGAGACTATGAAAATTGATATCTATTTCTCTCATCATCTTCACCAAAAAATCTATTAATTCCAAAAAATTTCACAAATAATTGTTGCATCTTTATTGTTGAAGGTTTTCAAAAATCTAAAAAACTCAAGGTAAGATTTATATTATTATCATGTCTTTGTTTTAAACATATTTATCTATGACATGACAAGATTTTTTTTTTCCCCTTGAATCTTAGATATATGAGTACTTTTGATTTCGGGTTGAAAGAGTTTATGTGGAAAAAAGTTGAAAATGTTATCATTGGCTTTGAATCAATTAAAACTTTTGAAATTATAGGTTTTAGTAGTTGAAGTAAAAAAAATTAGTTACGTGATAGAGACGGAGCTGTAAAAATTATTTTCATAATATATATATCTTTAAATATAAAATCTCAAAAATATTATAATGTAATTTATAAAATGTTTCTTTTCCTATTTAGCATTTAACTTAGGGTGTGTTTGATAAGAGAGATTTTTCATGTTTTGTAGTGTTTGATGACATAAAATTTCCCTAGAAAATATTTTCCACAAAGCCTCCACACGTGCACCAATTCCATGATTTGGTTGAATTCTTTTTCTCACCTTTTTGATGGGAAACTAAATTCCAATTTTTTTTTTTTTTCAAATGGAAACAAATTTCATAACCAATTGCAAAAAAAAAAAAAAAAAAAAAAAATCACTTAATGGATAATTTTCATGTAAAATAAAGCCAAATGAACACTAAACTTTGATGAAAAAATGATTTTTTTAGGAATTTTTTTTTTTTTTTTTTACTTTTTGGCAATAGAAACAAATTTTATAACCAATTATGAAAAAAATTATCACTTTAATGGAAAATTTCCATGTAAAATGAAGTCAAACGTACACAAAATTTAAAAATTTTCCGGATGGAAAATTATACCAATTAAACACACTAAATTAACAATTCCCTGCAAAACAATTTCTAGGCAATTACTTTCCCTGAAATTCATTTTTTTTCCACTCATTTTCCATCCTTGCAATCAAACGGACCCTTACTTCTAATTTGGGTGGTTAGGATATAGCATCTTTGACCTTTTATAGTTTCATTTTCCTTTGCGATATTATTTTATTGAAAAATGTACGGTTAAAAACAAGAGAAAAAAAATGTATTTTAGAAGAATGTGTATCAAACATCGTGTAATTTTAACTTTTGACCCCTTTCGTGTCTCCCACAACGTTCCTCACTTAGCCATGGTGCTTCTTGAGTGCAAGCATTGGCTGCATTTGCAAGTTTTCATATTGCTATTATATTTAATAGTATAATTATTTTTAGATCATGTTTGATCTCCATTAATTTCAAAATACATTGTTCTCTTTTTTTCTTTTCAACCATATATTTTTCAACAATTATTTTATAATAATAGTGTTTGTTCATGATATTAGACACCGAACCTTAATTAAATGGATACACATGCACATATTCGGAATATTAGTATTTGAGTCGTTTTGATATGTATTGAAGTTAAATATTTTCACGGTCACGGTCAGTATGTATAAATTTGCAATACTTCGTCTAGCCGACTATACAAACTGTAAATCGGTCATTTTCTCTCTAAATGAAACGCCGCCTCCACTTCTTTCTCCTCATTCTATAAATAATCAACAATACTCTTCAACCCACTCTTAAACTAAAACTCGTAACAACATGAAAGAAGGACAATTAGTTTTGTTCATCAGTCAGTTTTTAACCCAACAATTCCTCGCTCTAATAACCCTTTTATCCCCTCAAATCTTCACATGTGATTATGGCCACCTTCCCCACCACATGGTAACCCCACCCTGACAATCCAACACAAAATTCATACAATATATTGAATCAAGCAGTGTAGCCACTGTAGCAATCAGAGCTTTCCAAATTGTGTCATAGTCATGCTTGATTTTGATTTCAAGATTCTCAAAATAAAAGCTATGCTCGATAAATTGTAATTTCATTTCAAGATTCATAATTTAAAAGATTGTCACACTATTATACAGTCATACTCGATAAAAGATAATTTCAGACCATCGACTCCCTACAATGGAGAAATTGCGATGATTTTGGATAGTTTTTGAAAATAGGGAGTGTAAAAAGAAATAGTATTTGATTGTGAGAGGGAGAGAGAGAAATATGGAAAAATACATGTGTTTTAGGATCTAATTTTAAACAAGGTATTTCATCTTATTTTGGTTTCTATTATCTTATACTTACATATTAACATATTGGAATTATCAACCAATTTATGAAGGTATTTTGTAAGATTATTAGTTATGAAATGTGATTTTTACAGTATAGTAATTGTGTATTTTCCCTAATTTTTAAATTTTTTTTAGCTTAAAACCGATTCCAAAGATTAGTTCAATCCCAGCCCAAAACCAACCAAAGTTTGAAGCCTAATTAATAAAATATTTTCAACCTTTTTTAACTTTTAACCCAATACAAATTACAACCAATTTTTTTTGGGGGAAAAATTCATATCTAAGATGTATTCTTTACCTTAATTCAAAAATAAGGTAAAATAGTTTGAAAATTCAAAAATCAAGTATGTATTTAATTAATTAAAAATATTTATTAAATAAAGTCACATTTTATGATTAATGGTCACAAATTCATAATTATAAGTTACAGATTTATTATTGGTCACATATCATCAAATTTTGGTCACAGATTCATAATTATAAGTTACAAATTTATTTACTGGTCACACATTGTCAAATTTTTTTATCACAAATTATTCTGAAGTCACGGATTATTTTTGAGTCACATTTATTAGTCACAGATTATTTTTCAGTCACATATTGTCAAAATTCGTAGGTCACAAATTAAATACTTGGTCACAGATAACCAAATACTTGGTCACAGATAACTAAATACTTGGTCACACACCACCAACAATAACCACCAACGTCGCCGCCCCCGCCACAAAATTGCCACCTCCACTGCCTCATGACCACCACCATAGATCTACACCAACGCACAGCACACCACTCAATAACAAAAAAAAAAAAAAAACGAACCAACCACCAACAGATCCGCCGCTGCCACCTCCACAACACACCCACTACACCACCACCGCACCACTCGAGAAAAGAGAGAGAGAGAGAGAGAGAGAGAGTTGCTCCCAGCAGCGAAATCGCTGGGAAAGCAACGAGCAGCGATTTCGCTACTGGTTGCAGCGAAATCGCTGTTGGGAAGCAGTGAGGGGAGGGGAGAGAGAGGGAGGGATTGGAGAAGGAGGAGGAAGCGGCGGCGGTCGACGGGAGAGAGAGGAAAGGGTGAGAGAAAGTAGTGAGAGAAAATATGGATGGAAAATGAACTATGGTTTGAAATATTACTATTATAATATTATTTAAATATTTAATTCATACCTGATTTTTGATTGATAAAACTTGTACCTGAATTTTGAATTAGGAAGTTTAAATCACTGGTTTTTTGTAATTTCCTCTTCTTTTTTCAAATTGCTGAATTGAAACCACACGGATAGACCTCAACCTGACTGCACCGCCACTGCCTGTGATCAAGCGCCAACAAGCTACTATACGATAATCGAATCAGTCACTGCAAAAAAAAAATTCTGTGGATTGGATTGAATATTTATCACTGTTCACACAATATCATGGCAGTAGATATTAAAATCGAATTAAAATTGAAAAATCAGTCGACGAGTGGGACCCAATAACGACTATATTTTTAATTTTAATTGGATTTTAAGTTATACCGAACAGGGCCTCAGTTAGTTCCTTCTCTGAATTTTTTTTAATAAAAAAATCATTATACTAGAAAGAGTTCACCAAAATTGCACCAGAAATCTCACATAGAGGTGGATCCCACCAGTAAATAAAATATTGCAAAAATGGCGGGCCCCACCTGCAATGTCTTTTCTGGTGTGTTTGTATGATGTACAATTTCTGTACACCTAGCAGAATTGATTTAGGTGTGATGTATCTCAAATTGTCTTCGGCTATTTGGGGATGGAATATCTAGTTGAGGAAATTAGGCCCAATAGGGTCCAAAAGCTAGAAAATTGAATAACACCATTTTAAACTAATTAAATAATTTAAAACGTAATTAATACGCCTAAAAATCTCAAACCTCAAAACGTAAAGAAAGAGAGAGAGAGAGAGAGAGAGAGAGAGAGAGAGACATTGTGGTGTTTCTTCAACTTTCCTCATTTTCATTACCGTAATAGGCATAAAAGAGCAGACATGGATGGTAGAGCTCAGCTGACAGTACCTTGATGTTAGGGCGGTGCCACCACTGTATCCAGGATAGCAACCTCCCGAGCATATATTGGCGTATCTCTCCACCTCCGTCGACTACTAGGACTTTCTCCAAGTCTATGACAACTCCACCATCTGTCGCAACTCCTTCGCAGTCGCAGCCACCTCTGGGCAGACTGGCCTCACCAACTACCAAGAAGGGCGGAGGCCGACTTCGTGGTTCCAACAAGAAGCAATAAGGAAAACTATAGGTAAATACCCTTTGTTTCTCTGAAGCTATGTAGGTATATCTAAATATATTAGATGAGGTTTAAATTAAATTTATTGAAGAATCTTTGATTGAAAAATCAAATCTTTGTGGTGGGATGTATCCTGTGGAAGAATTTAAGATGGTACAAATGCAAATGAAAATTCAATTTGTTGGATATATGTCAGAATGAGAAGATTAGTAGACAAATGCTTTTCTAAATGGGGTTTAAATTAAATTAGTTGATGAATCTTTGATTGAAAAATTAAACCTTAAAATGAAATGTGATATATAAAATCAATGGGGAACGTGCTTGAAAAAAAGCATTTGGAACTGTCTTTCTAATTTGCATCATTTCAGGATTTTAGTCTTTGTTTTAACATTTTTTATATTCTATTTCTATGTAAGCCTGAACCTCCAAGGTTTAGGATTTTGCAGCTGAGAGGGTAAAGGAAGTATATTTTTATTTTTTTATTATGCAACTGTTTGACAAAAAAGAATTTCTAGGTGTTTGAATTTAAAAAGTCTTATACTGTTTGAAGAAAAAAGGATTATCTCCCGTCCATACTAAAATGAATAATGATATTCATAAGCATCCAAGTTTCAATTAAGTCACTTATGACAAGAGAATGACCCTTCAAGAGAATACATGAAAACTACTTGAATTAAGGTTTGAGTATCCTCCACGCTCACTTTCAAATATGACGAGTGACATTTTTTTTTCTTTTTGGAACCTTGTTAGTATTATTCAATCGAACCAATTTAACATGCCGTAATTGTCTTGACAATCAATACTCTAATAAGAAGGAATCCCTCGGAGTCTTCAATCGCCCAATGATTCTAGTCTTATTTAATTAATATAAGTAAAGCATAATTTTCAATAGACAATATGTAGAAGAAAATCAGATTGAAAATTAGCCATCCCTTGAATATATTTCAAGGTTTTGATTTATGTTTGTCACTTTTTTTTTTTTCATTTTTTTTTTTAATTTCTACCACTTCCAACTTATAAAGTATTGTGTTCTTAAAATGAAGTGAAACATAATCATAAAGAGACGGTAGAAGAAAATTGATTACCCATGGATCTATTTTAAGGTTTTTATTGATGTTTCTTACTTTTTTGAAATTCTGGCACTTTTCTGAGTGTTTGTTACTTCTTTAAATTTTTATCACTTTTTTGAACTTCTACCACTTCCAACTTATAAAGTGTTTAGTTTCTAAAATAAGTTGAAAAATAATCATCTACTTTTTTGAAGAGATGAGAAGTAGAAGAAAGTCAACTACCCCTGGATCTATTCTAAGGTTTTAATCAGTGTTTGTCACATTTTTTTTTTTTTAATTTCTATCACTTTTTTTTTATAATTTCGTCACTTTTTAAGCGTTTGTCACTTTTTTTCGAATTGTGTCACAAGTTTAGAAAACTATCACTATTTCTAAATTTATACTAAAAGTCTTAACAAAGTAAATTAGATACTGATCATTCAAAGAGAAAATCACCACCATACTATTTCTATCACTTTTTTGAATTTCTGTCATTTTCAGTATTTGTCATTTTTTTTTTGAATTTCTATCACTTTTTGAGTGTTCGTCACTTATTTTTTTTTGAATTTGCGTCACTTTTTAAATTTTTTGTCATTCTTTTGAATAGCGCTCACTTTTTAATAAAAATGTGACACTTAAGTTCAAAAAGTAACACTTAATTTTACATAGTATTTTTTGTTTCCAAAATACATTCCATATGATTTTTCAAAAGGGCTTAATGGCACAAAACATCCTTACATTTCAATTTTTTGCATTTTTACCCATATTTCAACGTTTCATTGCGAATGACGTCATTTTCACCTCTTTTTAACATAAAATAACCAATATACCCTTAAAACAAAAAAGAAAAGAAAATAAACAATAAATTGCAATCTTACTAATAAACTTTTTAAAAATGCAAATGAGTCCAAAAGTTATGAAAATATTAAAAATAACAAAAAAAATTCCATTTTCTCCCTCTCACACCACATTTCCGTCCGGCAACTTTCGACCACCAAAACCGTTGGATATTGGTGCCATTACAAAGCCCTCAATCCCTTTTTCAATTACTACCAAACACCCGCCCATTACAATTTCTGAATCAGAAGAAATCAGCCCCCGTCCCCATATCAATCCAAAACCCAACAAAAGCCCAAAACCCTAGGCAGCAAGAAGCTCTTTACTATCATCAACTGCAGCGACAGCATCGCTGCTCGTTGATGCAGCGACGCTGCTCTTCTGGGAGAAGAAATTTCCAGCCGACTCTGCTGCCCCATAACGAGCAACGACAACCCATTGTCGGCGAAAAAACAAGAAATCGATAGCGTTTCCCCAAGAGCGGTAGCATAGCCGCAATCGCTGTTCCTCCCCGCTCGTGTCACATTCATCCACAAAACAAGGGAAAACCATTACATAAGCACACACGACGATAATTGAAAAGGGGATAGAGGAGGGTGTGAACTTTCAAGTGTTGTTTAGAATTTTTCTTACCAAAGAGACCAAAAAAAATTGTAAAGATTCTTTAGCTGACATAGAAAAAATGAAAAATATTTTGTTTTTGATTTATTAATTTACGGTGTGAGATTGACAGGCAGATCCCTCGCAACACCCAATAATGATAAAAACCTACAGAATTTACCATCTTTTTTTTCTTTTTATTTTGCAGCTGTAATTAGCAAGAAGACTGGAATTGGAACTCCTCTTCATCATGCTTGGAGATTCAGGCAGCGTCAGAGAGGGAATACAACCGCTGTTGAGGGTAATGAAAGTGGTGGTGAAGTTGGACTTGATTTCCCCTCTCTCTTTTTTGTTTTAAGGGTATATTGACCATGTTACGTTAAAAATAGGTGAAAATGATGATATCCGTAATGAAACGTTGAAATAGGAGTGAAAATGCAAAAAATTGAAACGTAGAAACGTTTTGCACACTACATGCCAAACGTAGAGACGTTTTGTGTTATTAAGCATTTTCAAAAGACCTAAACTTTATTTTGCTAGTTATCCAGTCAATATTGTGATTAAGTTGTCCAAATAACTTTCAAGAGATATATTTGACATAGCATGTACAAAACCTTTGAGAGTAAGATAAGATAAACTAAATTTTATGTTTGAGTTTCGTTTCTTGTCAAAAATGTATTTTGAAATAATGATTTGATGGAAAATGTGGTATAGAAAAGTCAGCGAATCCATTTTTAAATAGAAGCAAGAAGCTATCTAGAGTAGAGTTTAAAAATTAAAAAAAGTTTTGAATTTGCGTAATATTATTTTATTGAAAAATGTGTGGTTAAAAATAAGAAAGAGAGAAATATATTTTAAAAATAATATGAACCAAATAAAGGCTAAATATATTTATATAATACAATTTTTTTTTCATTGAATTTCTATTAAAAACGTACTAATAAGCAAAAATATCAGTATACCATAGTGTCATGATGACCCATTCAATGTAAAATCCATTGTTTAAATTTTAAGTTGGTCCACTACTATCTTATCCATTATCGTACCTTCAAATTTATGGCAGAAAACAAATGAAATAATCCATTATTGCAATCAACATGCCCAGATTATGGAACATCACCAATAGGCAGCTGCACATCATCCTCTTCTGCCAATAAGTTTCCAGTATCCACACGGCCATTTCGCATATTATACTGTCGTCATGAGTCCGAAGGTTCTTAATCTTCCGAAGACCCCCAGCATCATCAATCATCTTAGCAAAGACATTCACATCTTCGGTGTTACTTTGGTTCTTCTCAGCTTCTCCAACCTTCAGAATGTTCGCAAGGCCTTTCAAGCACATTCTGGTGATATCCACTTCGTTGGGATTAACTAGAAGATCGCAAAATGGCTTTATACAACCCTCGTGCACCAAGAACCTGCTACCAAGATGAAGCATTAATCCTCAACCTAAATGTACAATAAGCTATGAAAATATGACAATAGCTGTGAAGAATTTACTTAATTTGCTCATTAGT
The DNA here is from genome assembly GCA_019097785.1 of Fraxinus excelsior. Classification (NCBI taxonomy): domain Eukaryota; kingdom Viridiplantae; phylum Streptophyta; class Magnoliopsida; order Lamiales; family Oleaceae; genus Fraxinus; species Fraxinus excelsior. Next base: position 26,451,199 of record CM032643.1, on the reverse strand, counting down.
TCCCACAGTCGTGGCATTATAAATAGCCATAGCAGCTACCTCTTGTATCTCTAATACATCATTTTGAAGCAGTTGGACAAGAGGTGAAACAATACCAGCCTCAATCACCGCCTGTGTATTAAGATGACATATCCTCAGCATCCGTCATTTAGAGAAATATAAATGGAAGAGTACTTCAATTTACAAATAGAAACATAAGTACAAATGTCAAATTCACCAAAACACCAAAACAAATGTACTACGAGACATAAATTGTAAAACACAGCAATAAAAAAAATGTTCAGTCTTGATTTTCAAAACAATAATTGACTTGTGAAAACTAAAACATTTTTACTCTGGCATCATTCCTCCTATTTCTCCAATTAAAAAAGCATAAAAATATTGCCTATTTATCTCAAGGCATCTATTATGAACTCATAGAGTGAAGAGTGTTACACCCCACTGATTATAGCCACAACCAAAAAATTATGTAGTCAAAGTAAAAATCCAAATAATTAAAGTCACAGTCAAATAAGGACTTAAGTTGAACAAATGATTTCATGAGGTTTAATTTGTAATTGCTAATACTTAAAGGGCCATAAATAATGCCAAATAAGAATTTTCTATTATTAGTATTAAAGGGCTAAAAATTATATTATAAGAAGATTATAATATTAAAATCATGTTTTTAAACCTAAAAAATAAATTAATAAAAACACAAATATGATTCTTTCTCAAATAATTTATTTACCATATATGCTTCTTCTTCCAAAACTTCAGATTACAAAGGGGGAAAAAAGCAAGCAAAAGAATTATTTGTTGTAAACTCCAAATTCAGATTATAGCCTTGCCTTTTATTTTGATGCAATTATTTGTTGATAACAATCGAATATATGTGATGATTTTGAGAAAATGAACCCTTTATTATTTACATTATATATTATTGATATGTAACAAGCAAATTTTCTTATATATACACACACACACACACACACACACACACACACACACACACATTTTTTTAATCAAAAATAGGTTGGCAATTTTTTAAAACTCGGATCAATGTCCAAACTGTTAGAAATTTAATTTGCAGACCGAAAAATACATATACTAAATAAGAACAAGTTGGAAGTGTGATTGTAGGTACGAATAAGGTAGTAATTATAATTGCAGATTAGTTTACGAAATTTAAAAGATCGTTGTAGTAAAATATGAAAGGATAAAGGGAAAAAGAATCCGCAAACAGAAAATTATCAACTGCATAGTTTATTATTTCAGAAAGAACATGAATATGACATAAAACTGTAGAAATGTATAATCGTTAAAGGGAATAGATTTGGAAATCGAGGCCTGTGTATTACACAGTGTCCTTAAAACATATTTACTCTCTCACTGTGAGTGTTTGAGGTTTCTTTGAGCGTCTTCTCTCAAGATAAAACGAAAAATCAATAAAAAAATCAGCACTACGTTTTTACGCCGATGATCTGAAATTGTGTCAAGACCACCAAGACTTTGGACAGAAAGAACTCTAAGTAGGATATGGAGAAAAATGAGAGATTTCTATATGAAATGAAGAAGAAATTGAATATCTAAATAAGCTCTTATTGAAGGCATGATGAATCGGGAGTTAAAAGTGTTATAGCCACTTGGAAGAAAAAAATTAAAACAATATAGGAAATAAAGGCGAAACATGAACCCTCCTAAGAGGCCAATTTTGGTCCATTCAATCCGACAGTTGTGTATGCAGGTTAGCTCGTACACAAGTTCAAGGTCTGAGGTACAATTCGGTCCTTGATTTGCACCCATTATGGCGTACGTGGGTTGACCTATAGTTGATTTCATCCTTAATATTTTGATCATAACAAACAAGATTAATATTGCTCATAACAATTGATTTTAAATGACGATAGTTCAATGTTAAAATCAATCAAGCATTATAAATCGAATTCAGAATGAAGATCAAAGTGAAAGTTAAATATTCAAGTAAAATTATTCGAGTCGAGAACTTAAAAGATAAACGTCAAAAGGATCAAGATCAAGAACATGAGAGATGATATCAAAGAATTATCAAGACAAGACGTCTAAGAGACAAACTTCGAAATATAGTTCAAATAAAAATGTGCTAATATTTTAATCATTAGCAATCAATCATTGAAAACTCAAAAGATGAATTTTTATACATGAGAAAAAATTACTTCATAAAAACGCTTGCATAAAAATGATTTTTCAAAATGTAAGGTTTCAACTTGTTATTTGAACTTTTTACATGTGTGACTTATCTTGAAGAATTAAGTAAAACGTCATTCAAAAGTTTATATTTTTCAAAACAATCAAGAAAGAAAAATTCTGGGGAAAACACTGTCCAAGAGGACGTCCGATTCATACAAAAGACAAATTTTTAACAGTTCTAAATTCGACAAACAATGGCCAGTTTGGTCGTCCAGTTCAGTATACGAATATCTACATGGGTCGTCCGATTGGTAAAAAATTGACATTTTGACCGCTATAAATACCATTTCACTTTACATTCATTACAACAACTAGAAGAGAACTTTCTTGTGAAATACGTTTGTGAAAAATCTTCTTTGAGCCTATATTTTTACATTTAATTCATTTATTTATTTCATAACAAAAACTTTAATTATTGAATCAAACTTCTTAAACCATTTCTCTTATCAAAAAATTTTCATCTCTCTTTGTATTTAATTTATTTATATCAATTTTAAAAGATATATTTTTTGAAAAAGATCTTTATATTTATATGCATAAACATTTCTACTTCTTCATATAAAAACGTTGAATGATTTAATCAAACTTGTAAAATCATCATCATTAGCAAAAAAAATTTCTCATTCCTCTCTTAGTACTTAATTTATTACAATTATCCATTAAAAAAGAGAGAGATTTTGAGAAGACATTTGAACTAAAATTGCTTTTGACTCTTTTTCACGTTCTCGTTGAATTTTTTTGATTGGTTGAATATATTTTTTATTTATTATATTTATCAAAGTTTTTCATATAACATTTGAGCTATTATTTGTTATTATTCATTGAAGCGTTATCATCTCTTAATACTTAACTTATTTGTATTATTTATCAAGAGAGGAATTTTATTTTAAAATCGTTTTGATAAAGTGTAGGTCGTGTTGAAATTCTGCAAAGATCAACATTATATAAGGATCAATGCTCCTTGTTATAAATCACCATGTGAGTTATATTGAGGTCCCGTTAAAGCTCAATAGTGAGTCATGTTAAGGTCCCGTAAAACTCAATATCGTATAACCACTGAAAATATTGTATAGTTTTGGATTGCACTATAAGTCAATCAATATAGTGAAAATGCCTTGCTCGTACCAGAGAGTATGGTAACAGATGACGTAGATTATTGCTTTGGATCGAACCTTCACAATTACATTATTTGCCCCAACTCTTTCTTTTATTTATCTCTTTCATATTTGCACCTATTATTTAAATTGATCTATTTAGTCTTTACTTGTTTGAATTCAGATTAATTTTTCGAAAATCCCCCTCTTGATTAGTTATCATTAGACTATCAATGTGGAGTGAGCCTCTATGCCACACATGATTACACACTTCTAAAGTGTAATCATATCTAAAGTGGTCATGGTCTTTATCATTTTCTATTGAGACAACTTAAATTAGTTTCCCACCAATATAACAAAACCTCTTCCAATTTATCACTTTAATTTCATGAAACTTAATACCCATTAGTCAAAATTCATCTTTAGTGGATCATTTTAATTGACTAATATACTTTAAATAATAACACCACACATTTTAATATGTTACGCGTGGCTCCAAATATGTTAGAATTTTTCAACAATCTCCTACTGGGCCTTCTTAAGTGAGATCAACCATAAACTTTAATCAGAGTGAAACTTAGCTGAATACTTTATTTATGAAATTAACCGAATATCCATGGATAAAATAGTGTCTAAAACAGACAACATCCAAATATAAACTTTCACTAAATTGGCATATCATCAAAAAATGCAACACCCATGTACGCATTATACTAATGAAAGATCTTGGGTGGTAGCCATTTGGTAAATGGATCCATGATTATGGAGCTTGTCCTTATATGCTTTATTAAAATCTAACCACTCTAATTTCTTTCCTTACGACTAGGAACTTATTGTCTTTAGACTTTGACATCGTCATGTTCCAGTTGGAATACAAGACTGCTATTGTCACATAATAAATTAAGTGGTCTTTAAATTCCATCGAAAATATGTAGCCTAGTGACAATATTTTGCAGTCACATTCTATAATCATAATCAGAATATCCAACGATCTCCAATTGATCTAATTTTCCTGAATGCGATCATGTAGTCCTTAGTTCTCTATAGATACTGAATAACCTCATGGCAGCTTTCCAAAGTTCCATCCCAAATTTAGTTAAATATCTGTCTAGCATTCCAATAAATGCTATATCCGGATGTATATAAACCTGAGTATATATTAAATTCTCAATTGCTGAAGTATAGAGAATTTCACGTATTTCATTTTCTTTAAATTTATCCCTGAGGTATTAATTGAGACTAAACTTGTCTTCCTTATCAATATGGGTGTCACCTGATTTACAGTCCTGTATGCCAAACCTTCTAAATACTTTATCGCTATAGCTCTTTTGTAACAATCCAAGAATACCTCGAAAGTAATCCCGATGTATCTGAATCTCTTATGCAAAAGAGACGTCACCAAGATCTTTCATCTCAAAATTCCTTGATAGAAATCTCTTGGTTTCGTGCAACATGCCTATTGACGCGAAACGAACTTAAGCTTATAGATGAATTTGTTTAATTTTTAAACCATATTTTTTTGATCTCCTGACACAAAGTTTTCTGGTTGCACCATATAGATCATCAATGTCACCATTGAGAAACATCATCTTAACATCCATCTGATGTAGCTCAAGAGCAAAATGCGTAACAAGTGCCATAATTGTCCTGGAAGAGTCTTTCATTGAAACTGGAGAGAAAGTCTCTTTGAATTCAATGTCTTCCTTTTGGGTAAAGCCTTTAGCTTCAAGACGAGCCTTATATCTATCCACATTACCATTCGAATCCCTTTTGGTTTTAAATATCCATTTGCAACCAATGAATTTTGTACTTTTTAGTAATGGGACAAGATCCCAAACTTTATTGTCTTGCATAGACTTATACTCATTATTCATGACATTAATTCACTTTTCAGAGTTATTCCTTTGCATAACTTGATGAAAGTTGATTGATCAGGTCTTCTTTCAACAATCCATGTCATCCTTATTTTCTTGGAGAGACACTATAAGAAAAACATCCAGAATTGTCTCTCCCTTTTATAGTGGATTTCCTTAATGAAATTTGTTCTTGAGGTTGTTAAGTTTGAACTTCTAAAACAATCAAGAGATTGTGTATATGGGATTTTGTAATGTAGTCTTGATCCGAAATTACTTCTTGAACAAGATCTGGAGCAAGAATTTGTCCCTGAACCTGATCAATGTCAATTGCAACAGAAGAAATATATACATATTCTTCATTCAAGACAAAATTCTTAACCATATAACATTATCTCCCCCTGTAAACTCTACATTCTCAAGGAATCGAACATTTCCTTTTGAAAATTGACTTAGTAGTGGGATCTTTAAAAATTTGTAACCCCTTAAAAATTGTTTTACTTGGAACTGTGTTGAGAATTTAAGCTGCATTCTTTACTGATCTTTTTAGAAAGATCCTGATGCACTGTGGAATGATTCCACATTCCTCTACTTGGACGTTGTTCTCCTGATCCGTCATATCTATCATAGTATTCACCACTATGGTAAGAATTGACTTGTTGAATTCTTTTACTGAGTTGATTTTCAATCTCGATTTTGTATGTCTTGAACATGTCCAGTGTTTGGGATTTCTCATAGATGAGATATAGGTAGCCATAGTGAAAAAATTCATCCATGAACATAATAAATGGCTGTTGACCATTTCAAGAAGTCGAAGGGAATGGTCCACAGATATCCGTATGAATTAGTTCCAAGACGTTCGAAATCCTATGGCACTTACTCTCCTTATATTTGTTTATTTTCTCTCATTGCAATTGATATAAATACTTAAGTCTGGAAAAAATTAAGGGAATCAATAATTCCTTTTGACACAAGATTTTCCATTCTCTTTTAAGAGAATTGATATAATCGCTTGTATACCATAGCAAAGTAGAATTCTCATTGGTTAATTTATGTTTAATACCACGCGGATTCACATATAAGATTTCTTTATAAGAGGCAACCGTATTAAACAGATATAGGTTATCGTTACCAGATAAATAACTGGTGCCCACAATTTTTGAGGTAAGAAAGAGATCAACCTGACTATTTCAAATTGAACAAGAGTAATCAAATTTGTCCAATGTAGAAATAGAAATCAAATTACATCCAAAAAGGACGGTACCGCAAATGTGTCTTTCAAGTCCAAATAATAACCAATCTTTAATGATAACATAAAGTCTATATAGCCTCAACCTTAACTAATTTGTCATCGCCCCACATACATGAATCTTTCAACATCAATTGGTTTTGGCAGCTCAGACAACCCCGCATAGACACACTTATTTGAGTAATAGTACCGAAATATATTCATCAAGTGTGTCTAGGTATTGACATTAAATTTACCTTAAAACAAACCAAAGTGAGAAGTGTACCATTCTTTACATGTCAAGCGTGGTATTTAGTACAGTCTCTCTTTATATGTCCTAGATTTTCACAAAAGTTACAGCTAAATTTATCATTTTTAGACTTTTACTGTTTATTTTAAATCGAACCGGATGCAACTTCGTTATTCTTTATAACTTGTAGGGGTGGGCGTGGGTTGGGTTGGGTCTGTTTTTGCTTAAACCCAAACCCAACCTAATATTATCGGTTTGTTCGAAATTCAACCCAACTCAACCCATGTAAATGTTAAAATCCAATCCAATCCAATCCAACCCAACCCAATTATGTGTCGGTCGGGTTAGGTTGGGTTGGTCCAAAAATAAATCAATTATTCTCAATCAATTTTTATGCCGCTTACTTTCACCATGAAGGAGGCCAGTGGATCCCAAGTAGACTAATAATCACAAGATATCGATAACTATTAACTATAATAATAATAATAATATATTTGGCATGTAATTCTCCAAGAAGACTTCAAGAAGGAAAGATGACTCTCATGGAACTTTACCATCATAAAATTCTATTTTAATATGAAGACAATAGAGAAGTATTTCTTCTATATTTTATTCTTGTTTTGTGTCAAAATCTATCACCAAGTTGATATATATAAATGATACTCGAACATGTTTTTTTTGGCGGGTTGGGTGGGTTAACCCATAACCCGACCCACTTAGACTTGCCAAAAATCAAACGAGTAAAAAAATGGAAAGTAACCGACCCAACTCGGTAGGGTCGGTTCGGTCGAGTTCGGTCGGTTTTTTACCCATCCCTAATTACTTGTCCTTAGAAGTACTTGTCAAGTGATTAATGTCAATTTTATCTTGCTTTAGCCTTTTTTCTTCTTTGCACACAATATAGAAATGAGCTCATTAAGAGTCCACTTTCCCCTTTTGACAGTTGTAATTGACCTTAATTAACTGAATTGTTTGTAAGAGCAAGTCACTAGACAACTTGAACTTTAGTGCCTTAAGTTTAGAAGCAATGTGAGACATATCCATGATGTACTCCCTTATGTTTCATTTGCCTTTATACTTTATTGAAATCAAATTTTGCAAAAGCACGCTTATTTCAACTTTATTGTTTTTCGCAAAACATTTCTCAATTTCGACAAAGAAATCCTTGGCATTAGTCACTTCTTCATATACTATGCCTCCAAAGGTTTCCAGAATACTGCGCTTTATGATCATTAGATTTGACCGTTCCCACTTCTCAAAGTTCTTCTTTTCATCAGATGAACTTTCTTCCGTAAGAGGAGCGTGTTGCTCAATTCGGAGGCAAGATCTAGATCCTTGCAGCCAAGAACAATTAATATGCTCTCTTTTTCAAACCTTGAAGTTTGTTCCATATAACACGGAAATAGAGTTGATGTTGATAGAATTTTCAGAAGTGGATGGATTGACTGAATAGAGAACTTATTCCCAATTAACATGTTCACATTGGAATCCGTATAAACAATTAATTAATTCAAATAATGGTAATTCCCATCTCAAGATACCTATCACATCATTAGTATTAAGTCTTTGGACAATAATATTAATTGTAAGTAGTACTCTTGGTGTAGTGATCAAACATTGACAATAACTTTTGTCAAATAATAAACTCATCTTTGGATTGATTTATTATTCACATGGAAACCTTATAATTGTCACACGTTTACCACCACAAATGTGCATGCAATTCGATTAAATATTAACCTTCCTTTGGGCTAGCTAATATCGGCATGAACAAGTATACGAACGAGTTCATTCTAATATTCTAAGTTAATTAATTTTCACAAGAGAAGTTACTTTGATAACATATTGCTTCAATCAATTCACTTTTGAAGAATATTATATTCTCAAATGAGTCCTTTATACCAAAATTTGAAAAATGGAATACTTGATTTTATATAACTTGAAACGTTAAGGGTCTAAGGGTTAATAATTCAAAACTTTATGGGTCAAAAACAATTAATTCAAAACTTTAGGTATCAACAATCAATTATTGAAAACTTCAGGGACCAAAAAATTAGTTATTCATAACTTTAGGGGCCAAATATAGCAAAATTAGAAACTTTAAGAGCTTTCATTGCAAAATTCAGAACTTTAATGGTCCAAAATTAATTAATTTTCAATATTTATGGACTAAATTATTAAACCCAAAACTTTAAAGGGCCCAATAGGACGAATCTTAACTTTAGAGGGTTTAATAACCAAAACTTTAAACTTCAGGGGCTGAGTTATTAAAACTCATAACCTTAAAGCCCAACTTGAATAAAATTAAAACCTTAGGGGCTAAAGCTTAAATTATAACCCTAATCCTTAAATTGCAACCAATGACCTGAATTCATCCAATTTACACCACATGCCACCACCTCTAAAAATTCCAAAACTTGAAACTGAAAACCTTAAATGAAAAACCTTCAACTTCCTCCATGAATGGCGCCGGCCGGTGTCGCCAAGTCACAATCTGGCGAGGGGCATCGCCCCTCGACCAGCAACAACGCTGCTGGAACAGCGCTATTCCAACAGCTTGCTGGAACAGCACACTGCTATTTGCTGGAACAGCCGCGCGACTGTTTCAGCGGCTGGCGGCAGCACTTCTATTTTTTTTTTACTTTAAATCTTTTAATTTCAGCAGAAATTCTCAATTTGATAAAAAAAAAATCCGATTTTTTTTTTTGAAGAAAATCTTTAATTATATCAAGATCCATACTTTCTAAAATTCAATTTTTTTTTTGAAATAAAATCCTTAATAATATCATAAATCCATATAATAATTTTCTTAATTCCACAAAATAACGGAAGATATAATAATCCAAAAATTCAGAATTTTAGAACCTTAATATCTCAATGATTCAACAATGGAGTGGCTCTGATATCACTTGATAAAAAAAAAAAAGGACTATCGATCCAAAACATTATCAAATCCTTTATCAAATATAACCATCCATGTTGAAATCAATGAGAATGAAAATAGCGGAAGCATAAACATACCTTAATCCATAGATAATTGATTGTTAGCCTGAATAGATTACGATAATTCAATTGTGATCTTCGCTTCAATTAAAATTTATGTTGAGGGGATGCAGAAAATCTTGAAGAACCACAACAAATTGGGGACCATGACCACATATATTCATAAGACAATTTCAATTCATTATCTTTCATTTGTTTCAAATCGGCCCCTTGTCAATCTAAAACAAACTTCCGATCTCTACATTTTAATTCCATGAAACCTAATACCCATTAATCAAAATTCATCTTTAGTGGATCACTTTAATTGACTAATATATTTTAAATAATAGCACTGCACATTTTAATATGTTATGTGTGGCCCCAAATATGTTAGATTTTTTCAACAGATATCAGTTAATGATTATATCATGACTATGAGATGATTTTTTCAGTGTTATGAGAATGTCTTACTTCTTGACTATGATTATATGATGTTACACTGTGAATTATTCAATTTTCGATAAATATGTACAATTGAGAAAGTATAATTAGTTTTTAGATTATCTACTCATCGAGCCATCAACTCATATTTTTCAACGTATTTCGTAGCAAGTTGACATATTTAGGGTATTGTGTCAATTGACTTGAATTGACTTTTCATTATCTAGCATACCATTGATAGGAGGTCAAAGTTAGCCTTTGTGGTGGACGTGACATCTAGCTGATATCCACTATCGACGCACGTTACATTTCGGATCCACTAGTTTAATTAAAGACAGGTCATGTCATAGAGTAATACTGCAAAAGCAAAAACAATTCCACAGTAATTTGCATACCTGAAAATTATCCTTAGTCCGTGTAATGATACTATCAATGATGAAACATGTGCCCACCTTGACATCGGCATCGGCATCGGCATCGTTATCATAATCTTGTGTCAACAAGTTAACCAGGCAAAAAAGATTCCCATTTTCAATGACAACCTGGAAATCATTCAACATAACCAAGTTTGTTAAAAAGATAGCATTGCTTGACATCCTTAATTATGGAGTTAGCCTGGAAATTCTTATTTTGGTTCTTCTTAGAAAGTGGTCAAAGAGTAAAGGTTGATTTCTCATAATGGTATTTAGTAAAAGAAGGGGTCATCAAAGAATTGGATTGTCTCTTTATATTTTCACTACTCAAAAGTATTTTCCTAGTCAAAGGGGATCCCTATAGTTTGTCACAGTGCACACCAAGATACACCATCATACAACTTGAGAACCACAAATAAGTTTCAATTAAATGAATTCAATGTAACTACACCCTAGAGGATAATCCAGGATAATCGCAAAATAATAGGAGCAATTTCAAACTTGAACAGCAGTAGAAATGAATTTAAAAACCAATAAATATCTTTTAACTGTCACGAGTCCCAAAAAAAATTGTTCTTAAAAACAAAATCATCAAAAAAGAAATCTTATCACATGAGAACAAGTAGAAAAACTTTCAAATTGAGAAAGTTTTTCCCCCTTTTTACTTAGAAGTTAAGGAAAAAGGTTTTTCGGGAAAAAAAAACTCGCTTAAAAGTAAGTTGATCCATTCTTAAACTCACGGACGATTCAGCGAGGCATAAGATGACAAAGGTAACAATACAAGTAACTTGGAAATGCTTATTGCTTAAAAATATAAAATTAATAATCAATTTCCATCATTTGTGTATATTCGAAACCACACCGTTGGCATTTCCACATCCCACTGAATTTACATGGTTCATGAATATAACAAAAACAATGAGGACTGAATCCATTTTTCTAATGATTATTTAGCAATAGAAGCAACAAGACTATTTGCAAAATGAATATATCTGAACCATGAAGGATGAAGCAGTACATTTTTGCCATCATTGACAAGGAAACTCAGTAGACATTTGATTGCCTACCAATGGAACAGTGAACATACCACATAACAACAAATTCATGTGCTCAAAATGAAGTTTTCTGATTAAAGTTAAGAACAGGAGTCAGATGATACCTGAATCGGGATATCATCTCCATGTACAATAATATTAGCAACGATGCGAAGGGCATAATACAAAACAAATGTTGAAGGATATCTGCAAACCACTAAACCAAGTAAGTACAACTATGAAGTTCAATAACACAACCGAAGTTAAAAATCAAAAAACAAGGAACAATATCAAGTTGGATTTTTTTCCCTTACAGTAAAAGCTCAATCAAACGAGGGAAAACACCGGCATCAATCACAGCTTGGATTATATCCTCTCTCTCGTCAATTAGATAATATAATACGTGGCATACATTGTGAATGACTTCTTCATCGCCTGTATGAATCAGAAGAACAAGAGGATGGAGGGCAGGTTTCACCTACTCAATAATATCCATATGGAATCGGTTAAATATAAAAAGGTCCAGCAGTATTTATATGCATCAAAACCATACAGAAAAGCATTTAGAAGACAAACCTGCTCGAGCTCGAGCTCGATCCGAGGCAGTGTAAGACAAAATATTGACAATGTCTTCACCGTACTTCTTGTGATGGATAGTTCTGTTTTCTCATTAAGTCGTGCCACTAAGGTGATGAACACTCCATGACTATGGATAAGATCACGAGATCGTGGTGAGTTACGGGCCATATATCCTAACATCTTAATTGCCTACATAAAATAGTTGGACATACAGTCAAAAGCAGCCATAAAATAAAATTAAAAGCTCGTATTGGTCTTTATCAATTTGTAAAAAGTTGGAAAAACACATCTCTAATATAGGGAGCACGGTGTTGTTATGTCATTTACTGTTAAAAAGTGTTATTTCTACGCAGATGAAAAAAAAAACGTAAAAGCAATCATGGAACAATGTCATTTTTGGCACTAGTTTAAAGGCACAGCTTTTCATCTCGGATCAGTAGCTTGACACGATTAATCAATCGATCCTAGTTTTAATCAATTAATATAAATTTGCATTCCTTTGTTTTGCTCCACTTCAGATTCAGAGAGCCTTTTCGTTTGGCCTCAACTTTCAAGTATTTTTCTTGAGCTAATGTGTAATTTCTTCAATCTGGAATCTTACAATTGAACTATTAGTAGTGGAGTTTTCCACTTGGCGTTTCTCTTCTGTGTATCATCCACTTGTAAACTGTAGCGAAAATACTCCTAATGCAGATTAAGTTTATCTTCGAGCTTATGTCAACATACCGAATAATGTTGTGTGTTTAGTGGTGTTTATGGTTACGTGACAACATATGTGTCATTATAATAGGTCCAATTAAATATGATGATTGTTGGTAAATCCCGAGTGGGGAGGTATTTGGAGTAAAAAAGGAAGGTTTTAAGCTAATTTGGAGCTATTGAAGGCTAATCGAACTACACGATATCGATAAGGAGTAATCGGTAGAAAGTTGCAAGTTTCAAAAGCGAAATTCATTTTATTGAAAGTTTGAGGTTAATTTTCACATTTTTGAAATTTGAGGTCTAATTCTCGAAAGATTATTGAGGTTTGAGGATAAATGTGGAAGCTTTTGGAAGTAGTAGGATTAAATATTGAAGAATTGGAGAAAAATGATCATGCCGAAAGAAAATGTTGAAATAGGGACCAAACCTCAACAATATAAAAGTTGAAGGACTAGCACAAATTAGAAAAGGTTGGTGACGAAGGTGATGAGTTGGTCTTTAAAGAAGGCCTCGAGGAGAGATTGGAGCTTGGTTTGTTGGTCGGGGTCGAAGTTGGAGTCACATTCAGATAATTGGGTTTGGATTTGTTCTTATTCTTGATTTTTTTTTTGTCAATTTTATGGTGGGAGTGGAGGATTTGTTGGCGAGCTTTGGTTTCTTCACTATGGGAAAATGAAGTTGTGGCTGTATTGATTGGCAGCTGGGTAGGGGTATTTTGGATTTGGGGACCTGGGGTGAGGGGGTTGGGGAAGAAAGAGATGGGGTGGGGTTTTATTATTATTATTTTACTTAATAGGAAAAATTTGTTATGCCCAAAATGTTATTTCCTTGCCCTCGTTTGGCACTCATTTTTTTCACTACATTACATTAATTTTTTTCTCTCTTCATTTCAACCACACATTCATCAAATAAAATAATATTACACACAAATCAAAATCTTCTTATTACTTTTCTACCACACATTCTCCCATCAATTATTATTCCAAAAATTTTGCAATACCCCAAAATGGGGGCCAAACAGGGGCCTTATTTGGTTGGAAATTTTTTTATCTGATTTATGGAGTGAACTAACGGTTTTTGGGTCAAACAAATGGAAATCTTCATTTTGGTATCTAGTGAGCACAAATAAAAGGTTTGCGTCAAATCTGCTCCTAAATGAGATGTTGGTACCTTGGTTGCAATTTTCCCTATTTATAATTAATGTTATTTCATTTCTTCCTCACCTTGAATTACTTGGATCATTAATTCGATGATTTTTTAAGAATAAGAATTGAGAGAAGAGTTACTTAATCAGTAAAAACTGAAATTTGGGTAGGAGTAATATACATTTGCTACTTTTGCTGTCATTAATTGAATTATTTAGCGATTAAATGATTTTGATTAAAGCTTATCCCAATTCACATAGATGCATAATGCATTGACTTATTTGAGTAGGATTGATTTTAACTCGAGAAGCATAAATCTATTAATTCAGAAGAATTTATTGGGTGCACATTATTGTCGGAATTTGGAGATTGAAATTAAGGGGATAAATACGATAAACTCATAAATTCTAACACTTTTTGTGCACCAAATGGAACCCTAAATTGCCTATTCGTGCATTTTTTTCTTTATTTTAACCAGGTGGTTTTCATATGAATGATAATTCAAACTCTTAGGTCTATTTTACTACTCATATAATTGATAAATAAAATATCAATGCAACACCTACCTGTTTGCGAAGATCATCATTGGGAGATCGAAGAAGGCTCGCCAGAATGGGAATCACACCTTGATCAATCAACACGTTGATGTTATCAAATGAATAGTTGAAAATTCCTTCTAAAGCCAGTGCTGCCTCACGCTAGTAAAATGAATAATTTGATGCATTTAGCAGTTGAGACACGTGAAATAAACAAGAAGAAGCAATTAATAGCACATATTCAAACCTGAAGACGCGGGTAATCATCTCGATTAAGAAACTCAAGGAGTCGAGAAACAACTCCAGGCATTATTTCCTTATGTGCGTCTGTGGAAACAAATTAATTGAAAGCAAACGGAATCAGATATCTAAGAGAAAATAGCATAAACAGTTATAAGATTAATATCAAAATAAAGGTGAATTAATTGATTACCTATACAAAATAAAGCGTGATGCTGTTTTGTGGCCTTGAGTAGCAGTTCGTCATTTGACCCACCTATAATTTCAGCCTCCGCTTCCTTTCTCTGTTTCAATTGGATGAAATTAGTAATGGAGTTTATATAACAGTTTCTATACTCAATTAAATATAATTTCTTACTTGCAAGAACTATTTCATTATGCAATAAATCACACTTTTTCTTTCAAATTTGTTATCCAAGAGAAGATTCGTGTCTTCTTTTTGTGCTTCTGTAGCTAAAGTAAATGTGGTGAAATTATCACACTTATAAATTTAATATTATATATTTTTTATTAATAGAACATGAAATCTAGAGTGGTTTAAAGAATAAAGAGAAAAAAAAAATGGTAATGCTTTCTAAAATTTCATTACAAAGACCCATAAATTTTCTTGAGATGGAGAATTGATTAGATGGATTTTACCTCTTGATGGATATATCGGAGCATGTAACTGACACGAACTTGAAGGCTATCATTTCCGAAGTCCTTTTGTTCTTCTCGTATTTGCTCTGCCGAAGTCACAACCGAAGGGCTAGCGTCGTCCAAGTCTATGATTTTAAGCGTTGGTATATCTCCAATACTACTTGGGATCTCCTCTAGATTGAAACATAGGCGAATAATTAGGCACTCAAGGCAAGGGAAGTGAGTGTTATCAGCTCTCCATTGCTTTAGATCTAATTGTCCAAGTAGTAGAAATTTTAGTTTGCAAAATTCTCCTTCTATTGGCTCCCATTCTGGCCCATCAAAGGCGTCACATTTCAGTTTGAGCACTTCAAGATTTGGCATTGAACCAACAATAGTCATATGTTTCCAAGGAATTTCGCAAAGCACTAAAGTTATCTTTTTGATAGTTGGTGGGAAGGTGAAATTCATCGGGACACTCACACCACGGCTCATTATTTTCAGCTTCTCAAGTTCGGGAAGATTAACAAGATTACCTAGAGAAATTCCAAATTCGTCAGTGATAATTACTAACTTTTTTAAATTTGGAACGCTTTCAAAAACCTCCTTGGTACAGCTGGAACTATCCAATCCCGACAATGTTACGAGGTTACCTAGAACTAAATTCTCCCCATCGATTGGTGATCTAGCAGGGTCTGGCAAATAACACTTCCCGAACAGGAGATGCCTTAATTGTGACATCCTCCATATTTCCTCTGGTAAATGTACATCGTTACAATCTACAATTAAGGTTTGTAGATACCAAAGAAAATCTGGTAATATTTTAGGTATGGAAATTTTCCCATCATATGAAAAAGCGATGTACCTTGAGTGCACTAATTTAATTTCTCCAATTGGGAAACCATCTACTTTTCCTTTAGCAAGATCCAACACCCTGAGCAGTGGAAAAAGTTTTCCATCGCCTGATTCACAAATGTCGTCAAAACCGGAACGTAAAACAGAACGGACTGGTGGCAAGGATCCTATGGACAGATTGACATTTGAATTGTCACAGTTTGATAATTCCTGGTGAAAAATATCTGGACTAATACAAAGGCGACGTGAATACTCTATGCCTTCAGCAAAAATGTTGACATTTTTATCTGTGACATGAAAAAACTTCTCCTGCTGGGCTTTTCTTATGCATAGGTCCCTTAACAGATTATGGATGCGACAAGTTTTTATCTTTCCACTAGAACTCTTCTCGCTAATCAAAATAAGATTTCTGGAAATTAGATCTGCCAAATATTCCGCTGCTACTTCTTCCAAGGTTTTATGTCTGACTGGTTTTAGAAATCGCTCTGCAGCCCATAACTTGGTGAGTTTGGAGATACGGATTTTATCATCTTCTGAAAAAACTCCCATGTAGAGAAAGCATCCTTTGAGATAATGAGGCAAGTAATCGTAACTTAAAGATAGTATTTCCGAGCAGTTTGCATCTGGTGCATTTAGAACTGACTTGAAATTTTTTGCAACATACTCCCAGTGATCTTTCGTCCTGTTGGCTTTGGAAAGGTGTCCGCCCACCACGGAAAGGGAAAGTGGAAGTCCTTTGCAATTCTCTGCAATCTCCTTTCCAGCTTCCTCCAGTTCAAGAGGGCAAGAATCTTCTCCAAACACCTTCTGCCGAAGTAGAATCCAACTGTCAGTCTCATTTAGAAATTGCATATGATGGGGAGAGCTATAGGAGGCAGCCACGCTCAACTGCCGTGTTGTAAACATGATCCGGCTTCCAAACCCATCGTCTGGAAATATCCTTCTCAAAGAATCCCAAGGCTCTGTAGTCCATACATCATCCATCACAACAAGATACCTCATACCTTTTAAACTTTTATGTAGTTTTTCTTTTAATTTTTCAGTATCATTCTCTTGACGCATTTCAGCACTGGGTTTTTCCATGGAATCGAGAAGGCGCAGCAAGACTTCTCGCTCACTATATACTTGAGAAACTGATGCCCAGGCTCGAGTGTCAAAATGATGTTCAATAAGTGGATCATTGTAAACATTTAAAGCAAGCGTGGTCTTGCCAATGCCTCCCATGCCTGCAACTGGGATTATTTGAAGAGTATCTGGATATCCAGTAAGTCGATCCATTATTTCCGTCAGATCTTTACCAAACCCGACCATGTCATTCTTGCCGATTGGAGGAAGTCTTGATGGACCGGTTTGCAAAGAAGTCCTCTCGCTCTGATGCAGATCTGTTGAGACCCACAATTTCTTAAGCGTAGCGGCCTTCGTCTTAATGGAATTAATTTCATCTGCAACCATCTCAAAGTTTACACAAAAACTTTGGTCTCTCATTTGTCTTTCTTGAAAACCTTCCTGACCAAAATTCTTCGATATATGCGATTCCATAATATCTTCAGCTTTGTACGCTGCATCTCGAATTTCCGTTTCCAAACATTGTACTTCCTCGCTCCTTCTCTGCAAAGAATCATCCAGAAAACCTAGTAAGAAATCCAACTTTTCCTGGAGAGATTTAATTTGTTGGTCCTGAAGAGGAGTTTGATGTTGTTGTAGATGAGGGTTTGATATCTGCTCCAGAGTTTGACAGAGAGATAATACAGCAGCATAAGCCATCTTTGAGTTCTTCACAGAATCTGATCGAGAGATAATAACATTAAATTGCAGCCCACCTTAACAAGTGGTGGTTCTGGGAGGTGGAGGAACTGAGTGGAGGGAAGGGATGAAGAAGACAGAGAAAAAAAGAAAGGGATGGGTTATTTTTTTTTTTTAAAGTTTCCAAGAAATTACACCATTTTGAGTCTGGAGAAAAATGATGAACAAACAATGGTTAAATTTCTCTTTAAGAGAGAAGATGTGGAGTATTTGAGAAATGTTTTTTGAGCTTACAGATGAGGATTTGATATCTGTTCTAGAATGTGATTGAGAGATATAAGCCACTTAAATTTCTTCATAGTTGCAATCACACGAGCTTATAGCCCACCTTAAGCAATCACACAAGCATTTTGTTAGGTTTCCAAGAAAATACCTAAGCAATCACACCATATTATTATACCACTCAATATTTCTAATGACAGCTTTTATGATAATTTATCTCCTTCCAATAAAATACATCAACTTGTATTCAACAATTATACCAAAGAAATCACACCTACCAAAATTTTTGACTCTGTCAAAGTTGAACAACCGCATTATCTACAATATTTAAAAAAGAAGGATTGAGGAGAAAATTTTGAAAGACGATAGTACCCTCGTTGTTTTGTGTAGTTCCCCATTCATCCTTCAATTATTATTAGAATTTAAATAATTTTATAACCTACTATTCAGTATTATTGAATTTACAATCATAACTTTTATTTCCCTTTTATTTTAAAAACTGATAATTTTTAAAGTATAATAAGTTGATAAGTATTTTTATCTTCCATAATAAATTTTAAGCGTATTTAAAAGATTAAATAAAAGCACGAGATCTATTTCTTTTTCAAGCTCTATTTCTACATAATTCCTACCAAATATAAAAATTTATACCTCATTTAATTTGTCGAAAGTGGTGACACATTTAGTCTCTTGTTTTAGTTTGCCTAAATCCAAGTAAACATGTTTTGATTTATTTCGATTTGATTCAATCTTATTAGATTTTGTATCATTAGAGATATGCATCTCTCTTCTAATAACTTTGTGAAAGACCAAAGGAGATAATGATAAAAAAAATCATAAAAATTATTGGTAAGAGCTTAAAATCAAAAGCTAGTTTTAAATTTAGGCTCTACTAGAAGGGTTTGGACGTCTGCTGCATGTTTCTTATAAATATAAGATTCTTCTATACAATTTTGAGATGTGAGAAAATAGATTACTAGAGCATTATGATCAATTGTATATTTCTTCAATATTATTGGTGCAATAAAATCTCATAATTCATCTGTCATATTTTCTTGTCTCTTTTTAATCTTTTGCTTGAGATCAAATACTTTATTATTATGTCATATAAATTCACTATCTTAATCCAGCGATTAATTTATATCTAGTGGTATCGAGCTATACGTGATCTTTGAATTCACAACAATTGTTATCAAATATTTTGGGCATTATTAACACAACAAGTGGTATCAGAGCACTAGGTTCAGCAATTTTCATCATTGCAAGCTTTGTGTTATCTCGCAATGGATCATAGCTTATTGGGTCCTGCCCAGTTTTCATCATTGCCCATAAAGTGGATTGGATTTTGGCACCACAACCCAATACTATTTTTATATCCAACATCGATGAGGGCGTCCGTTTAACTATTCGACATTCTTTACATATCAAATAAATTTCCTTAGAAAACACATAATTTTAATTGAATAAAATAGTAGCAATTTGATACTTTGTATATCAAGTATGAACTTTTTCAAGTTGTATAAATGCAACTAATTAGCAATCCAATGTATAGACATCAAGTTGCTCGTACATTTACATAAGGTTTCTTTATTGTGGACCCTTATCCATACTCCATTGAAAAAAAAAAAATATCCCTTGGACTTTAGTTGGTAAGGAAAGCCATTTTTTTCCCCTTGTCCGACCTTGTGCGAAGGTTCCTATTAATTCTAGTGGAAGTTGTCAAAGTAACGAGCCTACTATTTCTTCTTCTTCATGTTTTTTTTTTTTTTTCTATTTTTTTCTTGGATCGACTTCAAGTGGTCTTCCTTCTAAGTGCAATAAATAGAGATGCAAATTGGGCCATGTTGAGTCTACACATTTTTTTGCCTTGAACTTTCATATCTATTTTCAACACAATCCGACTATGGAAGCAAGCTAACCCACAAGAAGATCATACCTGTTAGAGTATGGTTACTCGAATTATTTTGGCACAGCCCCAAAAAATCCAGGTGCTCAAAATTATAACAACCCTATTGTATATATATTGTATGTTAGGGTTTCATTCTATTATTTGAAGTAACCGCTCAAAACACATCTTTCTTGTACTCATCTTTGATATAATGGATTTTCATTTTCTTTGTCCGTGAACTTTCCATCTAGAGTTTTCACGTAAATTTGTGTATTCTTATTCTTGACTTTTTATTTGGAAACAATATATCCATCCCTAACTGTGGGCGTTGTCAATCTAAGCATCTTGGCTTCTTGAATTCTTACCCGTTCAAGCGGAGAATCAACTTATAAGAATAGTAGTACAGCTAACTGAAATAAGTAATAGAAAAATGCTAAAGTATGAGTCCTAGTTTTGATTTTTCAGTTGACTATATAGTTAGTTCCTTTAGATAGCTGACCTTTATAATAGATTCTCCCAAAATTATAATCTTGGCTTCGAAAAGCGTTGGAATCGGTCCGTTAGAATAAGGAAAAATTAAAATTTTCATTAACAAATTTAAGGGATCAGATCTTTAATAAAATTACGGTGTATTATAATTTTACTTTTGTCACATAGGTGTTCAAGAAATTATACCTATCATGTCAAATTGAATAACCAAAATAATTTTGACGTTCTTAACATTATTTCAACTTTTTAACATTTACATCCTCAACTTACCATTTTTGATGCGCCACAGTTCTTGGTTGGTTGAATTCATTTGATTAAAAACTAATTTTTCCAATACCCCCTATCGTTTGGTGTTCCTGTGAAATTGGCAACTATTGTTACGATTTTGACGTTCTTAACATTATTTCAACTTTTTACTTCGAAAATCACTATTTCTTTTCACTGCCGTTCATTTGACTCTTAAAAATGTAAATATTTTGAACAAGAAACTACAACAATTCTAACTTAACCTAAAATAATACAAAATTGAAAAAGAAACTAAGAAAGAAAAAAAAGGAAGAAAAGAAAAGAAAAAAAGGCTTCATATTGTTTTTCTATTTTTTTTTCCTTATTGGTTTTTTGTTTTTGTTTTTGTTTTGATTTTAGTTTTATGTTCTTTTTCTAGAATTAAATGATAATTTGTAATCCTTTTAAACAAAATATTGACTCTTTAAATGTAAAATAAATTGTGAAGAAAAATGTTAAAATATTTTTTGTATCCATATTTTGCTTTTTTACTTGTAAATAATTAGACCAAAATCTTGAACTGCTTCCAACCTATAAATTGGGATTTGAGAACGACCGAACAACTATATTTCGAGATAAAAGGAATTGTTTTTGTGGTGTTGAGGGCACTTCTGAGCATTTGAAGTAGAAGAAGGTTTTAACCGACTCTTTTTAACGGTAAAACGGTAAGGGTTTTGCCAGGTTTTGAACCTAAGATTTACTAGTCATGATAACTTGACTGATGTAAGAAGAGAAGGGAAAAGAGAGAACACGATGGAGAGAATATCAATTTATTTCATATATCAATGTTATGTGATAAGTGTATTTTTATACACTTATTCGAGGTCTTAAAATATCGATATTTGGTAGTTCTTTTGACAAAATATATCTTAAATTGTTGTATTTTATTTTATATAGGTAGAATTCAATGGTTGAACAATGAATTGAAAGAAAGATGCGAAAAATGGAGAAAATAGGCAAAATTCAAAGTCTAACGATCAAATTAAAAATATTCAATAGTTGATTTGGAACAAAATATGATACTTGAAAGATTTTTATGAGACAATTGGATGGAATTAGAATTCAAAAAGGAATAGAATATGATAAAAATCAATTTCCAATCATACAAGTTATATTCCAGATTTCTAGTTGAAAATTGAAACTGATTTTCGGCAGAGTAAACGTCCGAATTGAAAATATCATATTTTATCAAAGTTGTATATATTGGAGTTAGCTTTATAATGCAATTTGAATCGTATCAATCGGATATCGAAAAAGAAAGTTATAGTCAAAGTACTGACTACTATACAGAGACCAAAAAATATGTGCGCGAATGAAACTTTCCTTATTCGATTAGAAGTCTTTTGGAAATCAATTTGGACGTGATTTTCCATTAATTTTAGATTCCTACAAATAGAGAATAGCAGAATACATATGGGAGAACTCTCATCTACATATTATACTCCAATACTCATCAATTATTATCATCAAATGAGGAGAATTCATAGTTTTTGCAAGAATTCAATCAAGTGAAAATTCAAACCAGATTTTTGGGCAAAGAAGAGAAGGCACAAGTGGAGATTCATCAAGAAACCATTGAAGAAATTCAAGATTTCAAAATTCATCTTCATCTTCTCAATTTATCAAAAACCGGGTTATATCTTTTCACTTAAATATGTTTTCTTGTAATTTAAATATGATAGGCTAATTTTATACATTGTTAGGATGAGATGAACCATTGTTATGATATTTTTAGTTTTTAATTAATTATTTTGATTTTATTTTATTTGATTTGATTTGTGGATGTTTATTATCGTTTTTATCGTTCTTTTCAATTGTTTGATTGCTGATTGAATTGTTAGTGGATTTTATTGTTATCGAGAGAAACAATAGGGTTTAAGCACATTATAATAAACATTGTAATGCTCGATAGAGGATAGAGATATACCTTTATGTTTTATTTGGTTTCAATAGGTGTTCTAGTACTTGTTAATGCATTGCATCTTTCATCGAGAGATAGAAGGGTCACATGAGGGGAATAGATTTAATTGCTATCGAGAGAGACTTTCAATTAAATTAGGAACATTGACCAACATAAATGATTTCAAATTGTAAATTTATTGTCACACTAAAAATGAAATAATAAAGGGGATTTGACATCTTAGTAATGCATCTCACATATTTGAAAGATATATTTACTTGCTTTCATTTGTTTAGTTGATAATTTAGGGATTACTATTAAGAAAAGTCACAAAATGTGTTTGCCATTTGATTAAAGTTGAAATTAATTTTAACTTGGTTAAACACGTATTCCTCGTGGGTTCGACACTCTACACACTACTTTATTACTTGTTCACGATCCCCGTTCACTTGTGAGAAATCAAACGATCATTATGAGTTATATCACGTATATATATTTTAAATCTCAATTATAAGTAAGAAAATACTATAAAAATTAACAAATTAAATCCTAATGATGTTTCCTAAAACACGCATCAAAATTAAAAACCACTATAATAATATCCCTTCTAATACTCCATAATTTCTCCCCGACTAAGAGAACTCGACTCCTGACCAAATAACAAAACCAATTATACGATGACAACTAAAATAGAATATCATCCCAAACATATGAGGAACAATCTTTATTTTTGATCAAGTAGTAATAACGAACAATATTAAGCAACAACATGTGCAACTCATCGGCAAAAGGTACCATGAAATCCACATGAGTAGCACAATGCACTAGCGCGGTAGACTGGCCTAAAAAACAAATGAGTGCAATACTATGGCTCAAATGTGTCCCTATAAGGAAACAATGCTGTTATATTGAAAATAAAATATCATTTTTAAGTGTAAGGACCAGTTAAATAAATTAAATTCAAGCGAATGATCCAATTTTTTCATTATATATTTTGAAAATTGTGCTAAAGAAACACGTAATAAGACATAAGAAATTACCATGAAAGTATATGTGCCTACATTGTATGTAAAATGTAAGCTCAGAAATTTCATGATGGATAATTATCATTTAAACTCAGCATGAAAATCAACAAAATACGGGGTTAAAACAATATGACGATAATTAGTAGATAACAACCGAATGTCTTAGAAAAATATATGAACGAACAATGACCTTGTAACACGTGTCAATGTATGAGAGTACCATACTCCGGAGGGAAAGTCATATTAAAGGCAACTTTAGATTCGCACAAAAGATTAGGCAAGAATGACTTCGGAATGAAATCGAGGATGTGTGGGCTAGTTAACCTAGGTGGAAAGACAAGAGATAATTCCTTATCATCGTTGTCAAAATATTCATTTGACTCAACAATAGAAACCTCGATTTCTTCCTCAAGGTAACACAACTAAACTCACAATGTGACTGTCGGGACTGGGATGGTAGACCGAGCTTATGACATGCTTGGCGAAAAATGAATGATATGTTCCATAGGATGGCATGTCGGTAAGTGTCATCTAAGGATTGAAATGCAAGAATATGACTAGGCAAAATTTTAAGATTCAAACCATCGATAAACCTAAATGATGTGATGTGGGGAGCTTCAAAAATATAAAAAATATGCAATACCTCTTCGAAGTGGGCTAGATATGCACTAATAGCGAACGTACCTTGTCTACAGTTCAAAAAGTATTTGATTTAACAATTGAATTCGATAAAATACAAGGGTATATTTATTACTTAGGATTCATTCTCATCCCACGAGGTAACGGTACACTAACCTAGGTTATCAATGTTATGCACAAAGGACTTTCAATAACATCTAGTAGATCCGACAAGTGCCTATTAGCATGACACAGACAATGAGAATCACTTAAGTTGTGAAAGTCTTTAAGAATTTTTCAAGAGAATCGAGTCAATCAAGAAATGAGTCGATTCCAGTGAGACCATCAGAGTTTTATAGGTGGATCACTACGTGCCTAAAAGGAGAATGTACATCGACCCATCAAAATTCATGGACAAAGGATAATGGTGTGGATAAGTGCTACGGGAAGATACGTGATCATAATAGTGACCTAAGGACATAAAGTAGCTACAAGAAACTGTATATGAATTATATGTCGTTTATAGGACGTTTATATATATATATATATATATATATATATATATATAATATATATATAGTGTGTGACGCACAAAAACACCTATATAAACAATAGAGCTTTCAAAATGCACAAGACTCTCCAATTCCAAATCTGCTTTATAGATTCTTGAGTTAATATTAGATAGAGAATAAGCTACATCAGTTATGTTATTTTCTTTTCAAATAGTGCTTAATACTCCCCCAAGATCAGGAAAGATAAGATTACATCCAAGGAAAATAAGGCCAAAAAAAACAGTTATGACTTTTGAATTAGAAAATTCATTAAAACTAATTATAGTATGTCCTATAAAAAAGCTTAAATATGCAATATTATATTGTTTTGGTGAGAGTTTAAATTAGATGTAGTAATGTTGAAATTGGGAATGAAAAAAAAAAAAAAAAAAAAAAAAATGAGACAGGACCTAATTATCACTGTTTATATTTATGAAGAATCAATTTACATGGTTAAATCACTAAAGGATGATAATTTCACATGACGGTGAGGTAAGATATTTGTCCTGTGTTGAGGACGGGAACACGGTCCAAATTGGTATTGGTATTATTAAATTAAAAATATTAAATTTAATAAATATTGTGTTATAAAATCAAAAGTATATTTTAACCAACGAATTTCTATTAAAAACGTACTAATTAAGCTAAAAAAAAGACAAAAATAAAAAGACAAAATAAATAAAATAAATAAATAAGGAAAATCATGGATCTCTCACAATATGTTGAAAAACTATGCCAATATTTATATTGATGGAGACTTGACTTCAAATTTTCAAGGAGTCATGTTGCAACCGAGCAATGTTCGGAATCTCGATAGATCAAATCGTTTATAACTATATCAACAATCCATATGTATGCGCACTCCCTACTTGCCTTGCATGGATTCCCGTTTTCATATGTCTTTGTTGTGTACCATTTATGGTATAGCAAGTTTCATTATATAACGAACGTCGATTTTATTGATTTTGAAATATGAGAAACAATAAAAAGTATAAGTAATTGTATGGAGATTCAATGATGATCAAAAACTGGCATTAGTTTTTGTCAAGAATATCAATAACATGAACACGACAGTAGGACAGTCAAAAATTCGTATAGTTGAGGCAAATTCAATATAGGCAAATTAGGCCCAATACTCTCAATTTTTTATTAATTGATTAATACATTATTAAAATAATTAAACCATTAAAGTAATTATACGTTCTAAAACCACCAAACCACAAACCCGTTGTCCCGGTCCACCCCGAAGAGAAACCCTCCTCACCCACAACTCTACTTTTCCCCACCATCGTCCTCGTCGATTCCGCTTCAAAAAATCATCACCCACAACTTCTAAATCTTGCTGTTTCAACCACTGTATCTGGTGCCTTTGTTCCATAATTCAATTAAGGGGTTTGTCAAGATTGTTCTGGAAGGGGCAGATCGAAGACTAAGTTTAGTAATCAAATTTGTAACTACTGCAAGAAGAAGGGGCACTTGAAGAAAGAGTGCTACAAATTGCATAATAAAGAAAGGATGGCTGCAAGTAGACATTCAGATACTTCAGGCGAAGCAGACATCGCAGAGAACGTTGTAAGTGATGGAGAACTCTTAGCTATTTCTGACATTAAGTCTAAACCGGAAGAGGATTGGATTCTTGATTCAGCATGTGTGTTTCATATGTATCCTAATAAGGACTTTTTTGCTACATATGAAACTGTTTCCAAAGGTGTCGTAATTATGGGAAACAACGCATCTTGTCAGGTTTCTGGAATTGGTACAATCAGATTTAAGCTTTTGGATGGGACAATTAGAACACTTGGCCAGGTTCGACATGTTCCAGACTTGAAGAAGAATCTCATCTCGTTGTCTACTCTTGATTCAAAGGGTTATGAGTTCTTTGGTGGAGGTGGAGCCTTGAAAGTTTGTAAAGATGCCCGAATTGTATTGGAGGAACGAAAAATGTCCAAATTATACATCTTGCAGGGACGTGCAGAATTTGGAAGGATCAATCAGCACAACACAGGTTCAGTACCGTGATGGATATTCAATTTCGTACAATACCTTTAGGAGCTCATAAATGGTCAGATTTCAAGAATACAACTAAGTGAAATTTCGAAGATATGGGTAATACCGCTTTGCCATCATCACCTGCGGTGCCATTGTATTCAACTGCTAGGGACAGACCAAGTGGAATAAGGTATATGGATGTTGATTTTGTTGAGCATGCTTTAGATAAAGTAGAAGGTGTACAATCTAGCATGGGATCTTCTGAAAAAGCATTCTGTAATGATTCTACTTTGGGGTGTGTTACAACCCATTTTGGTTAATTCAAAATCATTACGATCTTTTGGAATCTAAGGTAATTCTACAGAGTAGTGCTTAGATTCATTGGAAGTGGTGGAGTATTTTATATTTTGTATTTTGTTGGAGAAATTAATTTTTTTGATTATTGTTGAAGAAGCTAGTTCATTCCTAGTTGGAATTCGTGTCAACGTGGAGATTGTTAGAATTTAGATGTGACCCGAATTCTTTTGTTGAGGTATTTGAAGTATTGAAGTACACGTCATGAAGAATTCAAGTTTGGAATGCTATTGGAGTCATATGAAGATCAAATTTCAATGATAATTAGGAGTTTGACTTGAAGGAGGACTTTTGGATGGCAAAAGACATTTTTTGGAGCATTAACCCGAGGGACGAGCGCCAAGGCGCCACATTGAGATTTTGGGCAGAACCTCAGGCGCCAGGGTCCAGGCCGTAGCAAGTTTTCCGACCCGAATGAGTGTTTTTCGAGTTTTTCTTCTCCTACTTCGTTTTGGACTCAATTTTTTGGCATCCTACTTCACCAACAACTCTACCAAGAGGTCTTGGACGTCCCCTACATGTTTTCTATAAATACTAGGCTCTTCTAAACAATTTAATAGTGTGAGATTTATGATTACTAGCTTTTAGGATCGTTGTAATATTTTTCTCTCTTCTCCATTTTTCTTGATTCAATAAAATCTCATAATTCCTTTGTCATATTCTTGTCTTCTTTTATTCTTTTGTTCTTGATCACATACTTTATTATTTTGCCATATAACTTCAACATCTCAATCCATTGATTGGTGTCACAACAAGTGGTATCAATCCTAACAAGTGGTATCAGAGCAATTATGGTATTGGCTTGTTTTGTAATATATATATATATATATATATATATATATATATATATATATAAAAGAAAATTTGCTTGCTACATATCAATAATATATAATGTAAATAATAAAGGGTTCATTTTCTCAAAATCATCACATATATTCTATTGTTATCAACAAATAATCGCATCAAAATAAAAGGAAAGACTATAATCTGAATTTGGAGTTTACAACAAATAATTCTTTTGCTTGCTTCTTTCCCCCTTTGTAATCTGGAGTTTTGGAAGAAGAAGCATATATGGTAAATAAATTATTTGAGAAAGAATCATATTTGTGTTTTTATTAATTTATTTTTTAGGTTTAAAAACATGATTTTAATATTATAATCTTCTTATAATATAATTTTTAGCCCTTTAATACTAATAATAGAAAATTCTTATTTGGCATTATTTACGGCCCTTTAAGTATTAGTAATTACAAATTAAACCCCATGAAATCATTTGTTCAACTTAAGTCCTTATTTGACCGTGACTTTAACTATTTGGATTTTTTACTTT
Organism: Fraxinus excelsior; assembly: GCA_019097785.1. NCBI lineage: Eukaryota > Viridiplantae > Streptophyta > Magnoliopsida > Lamiales > Oleaceae > Fraxinus > Fraxinus excelsior. The sequence goes on along the minus strand of CM032643.1, from coordinate 26,422,567 downwards.
GACTAAATAATTTTTTTATTGCGGCTATAATAAGTGGGGTATAACACTATGCGTTCATAATAGATGCCTTGAGATAAATAGGCAATATTTTTATGCTTTTTTAATTGAAGAAATAGGAGGAATGCTGCTAGAGTAAAAATATTTTAGTTTTCACAAGTCAATTATTGTTTTGAAAATCAAGACCGAACATTTTTTTCTTGCCATGTTTTACAATTTTTTATTGAATTTGGAATGAGGATTCTGTGCAGCCAAAAATGCTGCTAATTCTACCAGAATATTATTTCATCAAAAGTCATTTCAACGTAGCGGAAGTAAAGGTCTTTATACAAGAAACTAACCAATTAAAACATGACACTTGGATAACCAACTAACTAACTAAAATAAGGAAATGCACGTGAATAAAAAGGAAGGAAATTCAACACTAAAAACTGATGGAAAGATAATTCTTCATCCCCCCCTCAAGCTGGCAAATGATGAAGATCTTCAAGGCCCAGCTTTCCAGTAAGGAGATGAAACTGAGGAGGTGGCAAAGCCTTCGTGAAAATGTCCGCAAGTTGATGGGAAGAAGAGATGAACTGGGGAAGATCAAAACCCTCCTTAAACTTGTCCCGTGCGATATGACAATCAATTTCAAGATGCTTGGTCCGCTCGTGAAAAACTGGATTTGTTGTAATGTGAAGTGCAGATTTATTATCACACCACAACGGAATTGGGAGAGGTAGGTTGATCATAAAATCAGCAAGGACATAACTGATCCAGCGAAGCTCACAAACTGTAGCAGCTAAGCTTCTATACTCTGTCTCTGCTGTGGACTTTAAGACGGTAGTTTGCTTCTTGGTCTTCCAAGAAATTAGAGTATTGCCCAAGAAGATGCAAAACCCAGTAAGTGACCTTCGAGTATCCACACAAGAAGCCCAGTCTGCATCTGAATAGGATGTTAAGGACATATCACTCTGAATAGGGAAAAATAGCCCCGTTGAAGGACAACCTTTCAAATATTTCAGTAGATAAATTGTTGTATCCCAATGAACTTGGCAAGGGTTGTTGACAAATTGACTTAACTGCTGAATCCCATATGTAAGATCTGGTCTCGTCAAATTTAAGTACAGAAGTCGGCCAATCAATCGTCTATACCTTGCCGGATCTGGAAAGAGTTCACCATCATTTTGGGATAACTTTGTACCTATAGGGATAAGAACTCTAGTAGGTTTTGCACCAGCAAGACCTACATTATCAATTATATCCAAAATATATTTCCTTTGATTCACATATGTACCATTCTTGCTTCTAGCAATTTCAAGTCCCAAAAAATCGCTTTGATTCTATATCAATATGACTGATGGACGAGATTGTTTGTAATAATAATAATAATAATAATAATAGCAAAAATTTTGAGCTCGTAAGGTTGTGCACATTTGAAAGGTTATATGTATGGCCTAGTGGGAGATTGTTGGAAAATTCTAACATATTTGGGCGACACGTAACATACTAAAATGTGTGGTGCTATTATTTAAAGTATATTAGTCAATTAAAGTGATCCACTAAAGATGAATTTTGACTAATGGATATTAAGTTTCATGAAATTAAAGTGTAAAGACCGAAAGTTTATTTTGGATTGATGAGGGGCCGATTTGAAACAAATGAAAGATAATGAATTGACATTATCTTATGAATATATGGGGTCATGATCCCCCCAATTTGTTGTGGTTCTTCTAGATTTTCTGCATCCCCATCAACAGAAATCGAAATTGAAGCGAAGATCACAATCAAGTTGGAAGATCGTGATCTATTCAGGCTAACAATCAATTATCTATGGATTAAGGTGTTACTAGTAAGAACTGAGCAACAGCTCGGACTCCACGTGTTGACAGGGTGGCGTGCCACGCGCATCCGAGGCGATTGCGCAGAAGACGAGCTGTTTGCACCTGGTCCCCTTTTCGCCCCGCCCCTCCGCGTCCCGGCAAAGATCTCCCGTACAGAGATCTTTACAGTCAAGTCCATGATTGATGGGATATGTGGCAGGACCCAAACGGTCAAATCAGCCAGAAGCACTCGATGCCAGCCAACCTATGGAAAGATAAGTTGACACCTACGATGGGACTGGCCCTAATAATCTAGCTACACGTGCCCCCCAATCCAACGGCCCCCCTCCTCTCACACCCGGTATAAATACTAGACCCTTACGCCGAAAAAGGGGAGGCTCTCTTTCGATCTCTCTATATTGACGCTTGTTTCCAAAAAATCCAAAAAGAAACGGCCTCCGAGTGAAAACTTGGAGATCGATAAGATAATTTCCGGCCAACCCTACGCTGACTTGACCGTCGGAGTGCCCGTGGCCATCCCCACCTCCTATGGGAACGGCCACGTGTGACTGACGTTGTGTGGTTCATGCAGGAAAGGACAGACTCGAAGGTATCACCTGTTGGCTCGGTGGCAGATCCGTTTTTTGAGGTCAACATAAGGTATGTTTATGCTTCCGCTATTTTCATTCTCATTGATTTCAACTTGGATGGTTATATTTGAGAAAGGATTTGATAATATTTTGGATCGATAATCCTTTTCTGTTTTTCTATTAATATCCATACTATAATTTTATCACGTCAAAATATACCGAACAATTTACCAAAAAAATGTATACTCTGACTAAAATCTTTAGCCCCCGTTTGGTGCACATTATTTTCAAAAAATTGTATTTTTTGGTTGATGTGATGGGGAACCTTTGGTTGAAAAAGAAGGAAAAGTTATTGATGTGATAAAAAATATTATTTTATTGAAGAATGTGTGGTTGAAAATGAGTAGAAAAATGAGAATGGAAAAAAAAATGTGGCCCAAACAAATTTGGCACCAATTTTTATTAATCGAAAACTATCTTCAAAACCACTAACATACACATCACCTTTTGGACTGAATTTCAAAAGTCACACCAGTGTGATAATTTTGTACGAAAATTGAAGAAAATGAGCTAAAATACCAAAATCAAACATAAAAATCCTTATTCTAATCTAATACCTCATAAATCAAGTGTTTCATATAGTAAAAACAAAATAAATTAAAGATTGAAACTCTAATTTACAAACCAGTTTCATATTTCATACACTACAACAATGATCTTTTAATATACATTGTTCTTTGCAATATTATTATTTAGTACCTCAATACATATCAATAATCTTTAATTCTTGCTAAACTATAAATATAAGCAATTGTACATAAACCCTAAATTCAAACATCATTCTTCCATAAGTAATTCTTTTACTTGCATATAAAAATTGTGAAAGAACGTGAAGAACCCTCATTAGTTTTGCCATCCTTTTCTTTTTCCTCCTCCTCCTCTCTTTTCTTTCTCTCGATTCTTCTTTGCTTCGGTTTCTTCTTTCAACCAAAAATAAAAATCGAGTTGATCGATTTAGGTAAATTCCAACCCAAACTGATCGAGTCCAGCTATTGGAACCGAATCAATAGGTTCGGTTTGGTTTGGTTAATTAGTTGGTATTGTGTTGGAAAATTGGCTTAATAGGGCCTTTTTGGTATAATTTTGAGCGGGACCCGTTCGTTCATTTTGGAAAATCAAAGTTGATTTATGTTCTCATCCATGAGAATATCAAAATCATATATTTACTTACCAAAAATTATAATCAGGTGAATGAGAAACTAAAGCTCAAAGTGATAAATTGGAAGAGGTTTTGTTATATTGGTGGGAAACTAATTCAAGTTGTCTCATTAGAAAAATGATAAAGTCCATGACCACTTTAGATATGATTACACTTTAGAAGTGTGTAATCATGTGTGGCATAGAGGCTCACTCCACATTGATAGCCTAATGATAACTAACAAAGAGGGGGATTTTCGAAGAATTAATCTAAATTCAAACAAGTAAAGACTAAATAAATCAATTTAAATAATATGTGCAAATATGAAAGAGATAAATAAAAGAAAGAGTTGGCGCAAATAATGTAATTGTGGAGGTTCGCTCCAAAGCAATAATTTACGTCATCTGTTACCATACTCTCTGGTACGAGTAAGGCATTTTCACTATATTGATTGACTTATGGTACAATCCAAAACTATACAATATTTTCAGTGGTTATACGATATTGAGCTTTACGGGACCTCAACACGACTCACTATTGAGCTTTAACGTGACCTCAATATAACTCACACGGTGATTTATAATAAGTAGCACTGATCCTTATATAATGTTGATCTTTGCAGAATTTCAACATGACCTACACTATATCAAAATGATTTTACAATGAAATTCCTCTCTGGATAAATAATACAAATAAGTTAAGTACTAAGAGATGATGACGCTTCAATGAATAATAACAAATAATAACTCAAATGTTAGATGAAAAACTTTGATAAATATAATAGATAAAAAATATATTCAACCAATCAAAAAAATTCAACGAGAACATGAAAAAGAGTCAAACACAATTTTAGTTCAAATTTCTTCTCAAAATATCTCTCTTTTTTAATGGATAATTGTAATAAATTAAGTACTAAGAGAGGAATGAGAAATTTTTTTGCTAATGATGATGATTTTACAAGTTTGATTAAATCACTCAACGTTTTCATATGAAGAAGTATAAATGTTTATGCAATATAAATGTAAAGATCTTTTTCAAAAAACATCTTTTTTAAAATTGATATAAATAAATTAAATATAAAGAAAGATGATAAAATTTTGATAAGAGATGATTTAAGAAGTTTGATTCAATAATTAAAGTTTTTGTTATTAAAGAAATAAATGAATTAAATGTAAAAATATAGGCTCAAAGAAAATTTTTCACAAACGTTTTTCCCAAGAAAGTTCTCTTTCTAGTTGTTATAATGAATGTAAAGTGAAATGGTATTTATAGTGGTCAAAATGTCAATTTTTGACCAATCGGACGACCCATGTGGATATTCATATACTGAACTGGATGACCAAACTGGCCATTGATTGTCCAATTCAGAACTGTTAAAAATTTGACTTTTGTATGAATTAGACGTCCTCTTGGACAGTGTTTTCCCCCCGAATTTTTCTTTCTTGATTGTTTTGAAAAATATAAGCTTTTGAATGACGTTTTTACTTAATTATTCAAGATAAGTAACACATGTAAAAAGTTCAAATAACAAGTTGAAACCTTACATTTTGAAAAATAATTTTTATGCAAGCGTTTTTATGAAGTAATTTTTTCTCATGCATAAAAATTCATCTTTTGAGTTTTCAATGATTGATTACTAATGATTAAAATATTACTACATTTTTATTTGAACTATATTTCGAAGTTTGTCTCTTAGACGTCTTGTCTTGATAATTCTTTGATATCATCTCTCATGTTCTTGATCTTGATCCTTTTTGACGTTTATCTTTTAAGTTCTCGACTCGAATAATTTTACTTGAATACTTAATTTCCACATTGATCTTCATTCTGAATTTGATTTATAATGATTGATTGATTTTAACATTGAACTATCGTCATTTAAAATCAATTGTTAGGAGCAATATTAATCTTGTTTGTTATGATCGAAATATTAAGGATGAAATTAATTATAGGTCAACCCACGTACGCCATAAGGGGTGCAAATCAAGAACCGAATTGTACCTCAGACCTTAAACTTGTGTACGAGCTAACCTGCATACACAATCGTCGGATTGAATGGACCAAAATTGGCCTCTTAGGAGGGTTCATGTTTCGCCTTTATTTCCTATATTGTTTTAATTTTTTTTCTTCTAAGTGGCTATAACACTTTTAACTCCCGATCCATGATGCCTTCAATAAGAGCTTATTTATATATTCAATTTCTTCTTCATTCCATACAGAAATCTCTCATTTTCTCCATATCCTACTTAGAGTTCTTTTTGTCCAAAGTCTTGGTGGTCTTGACACAATTTCAGATCGTCGGCATAAAAACGCAGTGTTGATTTTTTTTATTGATTTTTCATTTTATCCTGAGTGAAGACGCTCAAAGAAACCTCAAGCACTCATTGTGAGAGAGTAAATCTGTTTTAAGGACAGGCCTCGATTTCCAAATCTATTCCCTTTAATGATTATACATTTCTACATTTTTATGTCATATTCATGTTCTTTCTGAAATAATAAACTATGCAGTTGATAATTTTCTGTTTGCGGATTCTTTTTCCCTTTATCCTTTCATATGTTACTTCAACGATCTTTTAAATTTCGTAAACTAATCTGCAATTATAATTACTACCTTATTCGCACCTGCAATAACACTTCCAGCTTGTTCTTATTTAGTATATATGTATTTTTCGTTTTGCAAATTAGATTTCTAACAGTTTGGACATTGATCCGAGTTTAAAAAAATTGCCAACCTATTTTTGATTAAAAAATGTGTTTGTGTATACATATATATATAAGAAAATTTGCTTGTTACATATCAATAATATATAATGTAAATAATAAAGGGTTCATTTTCTCAAAATCATCACATATATTCGATTGTTATCAACAAATAATTGCATCAAAATAAAAGGAAAGACTATAATCTGAATTTGGAGTTTACAACAAATAATTCTTTTGCTTGCTTCTTTCCCCCTTTGTAATCTGGAGTTTTGGAAGAAGAAGCATATATGGTAAATAAATTATTTGAGAAAGAATCATATTTGTATTTTTATTAATTTATTTTTTAGGTTTAAAAACATGATTTTAATATTATAATCTTCTTATAGTTTAATTTTTAGCCCTTTAATACTAATAGTAGAAAATCCTTATTTAGCATTATTTATGGCCCTTTAAGTATTAGCAATTACAAATTAAACCTCATGAAATCATTTGTTCAACTTAAGTCCTTGTTTGACTGTGACTTTAACTATTTGGATTTTTACTTTGACTACATAATTTTTTGGTTGTGGCTATAATCAGTGGGGTGTAACACTCTTCACTCTATGAGTTCATAATAGATGCCTTGAGATAAATAGGCAATATTTTTATGCTTTTTTAATTGGAGAAATAGGAGGAATGATGCCAGAGTAAAAATGTTTTAGTTTTCACAAGTCAATTATTGTTTGAAAATCAAGACTGAACATTTTTTTCTTGCATTGTTTTACAATTTATGTCTCGTAGTACTTTTGTTTTGGTGTTTTGGTGAATTTGACATTTGTACTTCTGTTTCCATTTGTAAATTGAAGTACTCTTCCGTTTATATTTCTTAAAATGACGAATGCTGAGGATATGTCATCTTAATGCACAGGTTGTGATTGATGTTGGTATTGTTTCACCTCTTGTCCAACTGCTTCAAAATGATGTATTAGAGATACAAGAGGCAGCTGCTACGGCTATTTATAATGCCATGACTGTGGGAACTAATGAGCAAATTAAGTAAATTCTTCACAGCTATTATCATATTTTCATAGCTTATTGTACATTTAGATTGAGGATTAATGCTTCATCTTGGTAGCAGGTTCTTGGTGCACGAGGGTTGTATAAAGCCATTTTGCGATCTTCTAGTTAGTCCCAACCAAGTGGATATCACCGAAATATGCTTGGACGGCCTTGAGAACATTCTGCAGGTTGGAGAAGCTGAGAGGAACCAAGGTGGCACCGAAGATGTGAATGTCTTTGCTAAGATGATTGATGATGCTGGGGGTCTTCAGAAGATTAAGAACCTCCGGACTCACGACAACAGTATAATATGCGAAATGGCCGTGAGGATATTGGAAACTTATTGGCAGGAAGAGGATGATGAACAACTGCCTACTCATGATGCTCCATAATCTGGGCGTGTTTGTTGCACAATAATAGATTATTTCATTTGTTTTCTGCCATAAATTTGAAGGTACATTTGGTACATAATTGATTGAACAGACAACATAATTGATAAGATAGTAGTGGACCAACTTAAAATTTAAACAATGGATTTTACATTGAATGGGTCATGAAGTGAATTTGTAGTTTTTAATATTTTTATGACACCATGGTATACTGATATTTTTGCTTATTAGTACGTTTTTAATAAACATTCAATGAAAAAAATTGTATTATATAAATATACTTAGCCTTTATTTGGTACCTATTATTATTAAAATATATTTTTCAATCTTTTATTTTCAACCACACATTTTTCAATATAATAAAAAATGTCGTACACTAAAAAGTGACACAAATTCAAAAAAAAGTGACATAAAATAAAATAAATAAATGACAAACACTCGAAAAGTGATAGAAATTCAAAAACAAAAGTGACAATTGCTGAAAATGACAGAATTTCAAATACTATATTGATGGATGTGGTAGAACTCAAGAGAAAAGATACGAAAAACGGAAGTTCAGGGATCAAAGTGCAAATAGTTGACTCGAGAGAAAAGATACGAAAAACGGAAGTTCAGGGATCAAAGTGCAAATAGTTGAAAGATGACCCTAAGCACGAATTGAGATTGGAAATGGACTAAGTCCTAATTTGATGAGTGCAAGGGATGTTAGAAGAAGGAAAATGAAGAAAAGAGGTTCAAATGAGAGAAAATAAAGTTCGAGGACTAAAACGACACACATGAAGATTTTTCTCTATCATGCGGCCATATGGTAGAAATTTCCAGGCAATCGCACAAGCTTTTGCAGGAAAATAGAGGGCTACACTTTTTGAACCATGCGGCCACATGGTTGTTTTCCTGCATGAGAAATCTTGTTTCCTTTTCTATTCAACAACTTTAGAAAACGAATCTTGAGACGAATATAAAAGCTTAAAATCATCAAGAACGAGGGGAGAGATATTAGAACATATAACAGAACCCTAGAATACATATTGAAGGAGATCTTGAGGCAAAGATCATAAGGCGAAACACAAGATTATTGTATTTTCAAGCGTAATATTGATCCGGTGATATCTTTTCTTCAATTATTTTTGAGTTTTATTATTTTATCCAGGCTAAATATTTGTGCACCGGGAAAATGATGAACCATGTGATGTAATCTTTTTAGTCTTGGTTTTACAATTTTTGACATTAAACACATTATTTGGATTTGAATAATTTATATGTCATTATTTTCCTCCACAATTATATGAGCAAATGATTGTGTGAATTTGGTGACATATTTCATGCATTCGAGAAAAGGAAAATAGGCTTGACAATGTATAAATCATCGTAGGGTCCGATATGGGATATGGATATACTACTATGCCTTACATGAATTTTAAGTGTTCACAAAAAATCATGCATCTTGTATATTTGCATCTATCATAGGGATATAGGCGGATCGTAGATGAGAGTAGGTTCAACATTACTCGAAAGGAGTTGTTGGATAGAATATGAACATTGATTCTTCAAACTTCAACCGTATTGTCAATTTGTAAAATTGGAATTAAAAGAGGTTATTGCATGAGGATTCATAATCCCAGTGTCTTTCACTCATTGAATTTAACAACTTGTTTTATAGCATTATTTTGCATTTTAGTTCACTTAATTTACTTGCAATCATTTTAATAAATTAGTTTGGTCATAAATTTCATTACAACATAAACATGATATTCTCTTGATTCGATTAAGGTCAAGGTAAAAAGAAATAGAACTAAATCATTCCATGTGGGAACGATAATTGGAAATCTAAAATTTCACTTTATTACTTGTTACGAACGGTACATTTGCACGATTTTTATTCGAAATATAATTTCGTGAACACTTCAAACTTTGGTAGGGTGGCTGGGATTGAACTAATCTTTGGAATCGGTTTTAAGCTTAAAAAAATTAAAAATTAGGGAAAAATACACACAAGTACTAAAAATCACATTTCATAAGGTGGTAATTCGGGTGATAATTTCAATATATTAATATATAATTATAAGATAAAAGAAACCAAGATAAGATAAAATACCTCGTTTAAAATTAGATCCTAAAAAATAGGTATTCTTCCATATTTTTCACTCCCTCTCACGATCAAATACTATTTCTTTTTATACTCCCTATTTTCAAAAACTCTCCAAAACCACAGCAATTTCTCCACTCTAGGGAGTCGATGGTATGAAATTATCTTTTATCGAGTATGACGGTATGATAGTGAGATAATCTTTTAAATTGAGAATCTTGAAATGAAATTACAATTTATCGAGCGCAACTTTTATATTGAGAATCGTGAAATCAAGATCAAGCATGACTGTGGCTATAGTGCTTGATTCAACATATTGTATGAATTTTGTGTTGGATTGTCAAGGGTGGGGGTATTATGTGGTGGGGGAAGGGGCCATAATCACATGGGAAGATTTGGGGAGATAAGAGGGTTATTAGAGCGAGGAATTGTTGGGTTAAAAACTGACTGATGAACAAAACTAATCAGTCCTTTCATGTTGTTACGAGTTTTAGTTCAAGAGTGGGTTGAGGAGTATTGTTGATTATCTATAGAATGAGGAGAAAGAAGTGGAGGAGGTGGTTCAGTTAGAGAGAAATTGACCGAGAAAGATTTACAGTTTGTTAGCTGGATGAAATATTGCTAATTTATGAATACTGTCCGTGACCATGAAAACATTTAGCCCCTGTTTGAAACTCATTTTTAGGTGAAAAGAAATTTTGGAATAGTGATTGATGTGAGAATGTGTGGTGAAAAAGTGATGAAATTTTTTTGATTTGTGTGTAATATTATTTTATTTGGAGAATGTGTGGTTGAAATGAAGAAAGAGAATGAGAAAGAGAAATTAAAGGGTGTCAAACGGGGACTTAACTTCAATACATAACAAATAAGTGTGTGTGTGTGTGTGTGTGTGTGTGTCATTATGGTTCCTGATGAAGTCAAAATAATAATTTCATGGAACTTCGGGTTGTCCGTTTTTGGCGAATTGATAGTCCAATTCAATTGGAAAGGGGCCAATGATCACAACTCAGGGCCTTTGGCCCTGATGTACGTCAAATTTTAGGCAAATTCTGTCGTTTAGGCCATCAATTAAGCGTTTTTGTCGTTTATGATAATATTTAATTTAGCAATATCTCATTCAATAAGATTCGGATTGCGATTCCGTTTGTTGAGGGACGATCCTGATGATCAGGAGAATCAAGATCTGTCATAATCTTAATTTTTTCCATTTATGGAAAAAAATAATATTTTTCCATTTTATGTAATATTTCCGAATTTTCTTAGATTTTCCACTATTTAAATGTTGTAAACCATTATGTAATATTCAGTTTTGAATGAAATAAAAGTTTATTGAATTTCTCTTGTTTGAAATTCTTTTTGTAAGATTTTTGTCTTTCTTATAAACTTTCCCTGCATCAGTTCTGTATCTAATATCATGAACAAACAATATTATTATAAAATAATTGTCCAAAATTATGCTTTAACGTAAGCCATAGGAGTTATTTGACCATAATTATATTCTTTCAGACAAAATAATTATGCTTTAACGTAAGCCTTAGGAGTTATTTGACCATAATCTCTCATTTAATATATATGTTAACTTGATAAAAAAAAATAAAAAAATAAAAAATTAACTATTTAGTTCTTTGAATTTACATGTAATTGTTGAATATTCATGAAAATAAACGAGTGTAATTTTCAAAAGGTATTAATATTTAAATAAATGAAAGTAAATTACTAATTAACATCAAATTTTTTTTTTGTTAGTTTAAAATTAATGAAGATCAAACGTGCTCTAAAAATAATTATACTATTAAATATAATAGCAATATGAAAACTCGGCAATTTCAATTGAAAACACAACTTGGTGCAGCTATAAAGTAAGCAAACATCAAGTTCGAAAGAGCATTGGACAAATAATTTAATTTAATCATCATCATAAATATATAAATTTAGGGTAGAAGATTTACATCCAAAATTCAAACAAAGAAGGGAAAAATACATAAATCCTACCTTTACTTTACACTATTTCAAAAATGACAAAACAACTTTCACATTTCAAAAATAAGATATTTCACCTATACATACACATATTTATTTATATAAATATATAGAAAGAAAATTATATATAATATAATTAATTAACCCACCCCCACTTCTACCACCCCTACCGCTCCGGCGATCGCTCCGATTCCGGCGACCGTTCCGGCGACTTTTTCGACGACGACGACTGTTCTGGTTACCATTGATGGTCACAGTCCAGGTCACAAGTCATTAGTCACAAGTCACAGCTCAGGTCACAGGTTACAACGCATTTTTATTTTTTTATAATGATTAATAACTTGATAAGGCTAATGTTTCACATTTTTGTTAATAGTCACGAGTTATTTTCAATTGGTCACGGCACAGGTCACAATATATTCACACTTTTGTTCATAATCTCATGTTATTTTCAAATGGTCACAGCACATGTCACAGAATATTTTTACACATTACTCCAATTTTTGTTGATAGTCACAGATTTATTTTAAATGGTCACAGAACAGGTCACGCAATATTTTTTCACATGGCCCAGGTCACGGCATAGGTCACAGCACAAAACTCAAGGCACATGGCTCAAGTCACAGCATAGGTCACAAGTTTACAGTCCAAGTCACAGCGCACGTCACAAGTTCACAGCCCAGGTCACAGCTCACGTCACAAGTCACATCCCAAGTCACAGCTCACGTCACAAGTCATATCCCAGGTCACAGTTCAAGTCACAGCCATAAGTCACAACCTTGGTCACAGCCACATCAACACCAACTCATTGTGACCTCTAGCAACCATTGTCGCTACAAAACCGCCCCGCCATCAAAGATCCACCACCACAAAACCGCCACTGCACAACGGAGCTGGTGGCCCCGTTTTGATGCCCGGCACCAGCCCACCGCCAAAGCCACTGCCACCTCACCCCGCCACCACCACAACACCACCAAACACCACGGGAAGCCACCACCTCCACCACTAACAGTAATGCAAAACCGTGACCGCCACCACCAACAACCACCTCCATCACCAACAAAATCGAACCACCACCGCCTAACCACCGTCCCTGTCCATCGCCTCCAACAACAAAAAACACCACCGCTACACTAATCGCACAAATCAGAACGCCTCTGCACCCCACCTCCGCTGGCCACACCACCACCATTACCACCGCGACGCCACAGATTCAACATCAACACTTTAAATACACACGCACCACCACCGATTCACACCAATAGTCACGAAAACACATAGATCTAGAGGGACAACGCCACACCGCACACATTCACCACACACCGCACCACCACAGCACTAGACTACTCAAAAATTAAACAAAAAAATGCTTTGAATTCCACCAGATTGAAAGGAGCGAAGGGGTGCAGGGGAAGACTCCGATGACTTTTGGCCCGATCGATCTGGTTTGCGTCAGACTTACAAGGTCACACAGGAAAGGTAGAGAGAGGGGGCGTCGACTGTTGTAGAGAAGTAGGGACTGTCGATTGCGCCACGACGGTGGAGGAATGCCAAGTTGCCGACTGCCGCGATGGCGGTGGTCCATTTGTGGAGATGGCAGAGAGAGATAGGTGAGGCTTCGCGATGGGGAGATGGTGAGAGGTGAGAATAGAGAGCAATGAGGTGGGCCGGCAGTGTCTTGCCGGCGGTAGAGAAACGTAGAGAGAGAGAGAGAGAGAGAGAGAGAGGCGGCGAAAGTGCAAAAACGTAGAGAGAGAGAGGGGTGAGAAATTAGGGATTTAGGTTAAATTGGGGTGGGTTGGTGTATATATAATTTAAGTTTTATAATATTATTATTAATATTTAATTAAAGATAAAAAAAATTGTATCTATATATAAAATATCTGATTTTTGATAGTTAAAACATAAAATCTGATTTTAGTATTTGAATCTCCAAAAGTAGGGAATTGGGTAATTATCACAACAAAGAATTGCTCTAGTATTGGATTAAGTTATTGCATCCCAACTGCTTCATTTAATGAATATTTTTTTCTCCTCCTCAAACCATCCACTCGTATTCTGGTTGGGTTTCAACCCTACAGGTAATTTTTTTTTATTTTGTAGTTAAAAGTGCATCTAATCTGTACAGAAGGCTTATTAATTTGCAAATTTAGTAAAACCACAACTAGCTGTAAAACCCAAAATTTTACTCCAACAGAAACACAAGTTTACTTTTCCATAATCATATTGTTGCATCCTAAATGCTTCATTAAAAGAAAAATTATAACAGAACAGGAGCAGAACAACCTGGAATCCTATAATGCCTCTCCCATCCTTAATAACTGAAAAGTCTCTCTCTCTCTCTCTCTCTCTCTCTCTCTCTCTCTCTCTCATTGACTCCATAAAACAAAGTAGAGAACTCTGAAAGCCAAGAATGCTGCCAAATGGGAATATTGCAAATTGAGTAACCATCATTTCTAAGAGAATTTATTTTTTTAGCACAAAGAGAGAGGGTGTTATTTACCAAGGAAATGATAGGGACAAGCAGCGGTTAGAGATACAAGGCAATCCAGAACAGGGGCGGACCCAAGAAATTTTTCCAGTGCGGGCGAACCGAGCAGTATTTCAGGATATAGAATAATGCTTATGTGCTTATATTTCAGGAACCTAAAACACAATACTCATACTACACACTGCATTTACAATTATTAGCTATTACATGGTATTGACACACTAAAAATGCAGCCCAAAATCAAAGGGGAGTCCAATTGAGAAACCCAAGAAAAAGACCCAATGGAATTCGATTAATAGGCCCACGAAGAGAGGCCCAATCTGAAAACCTGAGGAAAGGCCTAAATATTGGAAGCCCGAGGGCAAAGGGGTATCATCGCCCAAGCCCATAGGACGCCCAGAAGCTGAACGAGTGAAGTACTGCACAATCGCCCAGAACGATAGCCTCACCATCGCCCAAACTCTCAAGTCGCCCAGAATCAGACAAGTCTAAAGGGTGTAGTTTAGCCAATTCAGCAGTTACGAAAGCGGTTGTCAAGTAAACCCGGCACGCCCCCACGATCCAGAAACAGGTAGTTAAAAGGCAAGAGTAGTGACAACGGTTACTAAGTACTCTCTCCAATAAGCAAGTCCCTCACTGAAGAAGTGGATAGTTATGAAGGTAATAGAGCAGTTCCAAAAAGTTTCGTTAACCAAGAGACGTCCGGGAGTATAAAAAGAAGTGAAGTTATAGAAGAAAAGGACCCCCGAATCAAAAACCCTCGACAAGAGAATATGTAATTTTCATTTCTTTAGTTTAAATTTAATCATTTTTTAGTACTCGTGTGCTTGCGCCCCTTGGAGGCGTTTTGTCTACTTTCCAATTGTAATTCTTCATTAGTAAACGCACCCATTTTTGGGACTTTGTCTCAAGAGGTTTGTTCCTTACACAATCGTCTGATCCTTTTCTTATAATTGTTAGCGGGTTGGAAAACACGCGAAAACGATTTGGCACGCCCGGTGGGACAGTTGGTGTTTTGTAAGTGAAGATACAAAAAAGAAAAGATATCATGCCTCATAAAAATTCCGATAAGGAACCAGCAAGTCATGGAGTAGTCCAGCCTGTAGTTGAGCGATATGAGGAGCAACAACATTCTCCACGAACAGATGGACAAAGTCAAAGCAGTCACAGTCGTTACAAACCAATGACAGAATTGAGCCCCCGCACAATGCGTGCATTGCTGGGAGAGCTCACGCAGGATGTTGTTGAACAGGTAAATTTACGAAATACTCATAATATGGAGAAATTTACCCAAAATGAGAATAGGCATTTTGATAATATGGCTAAACAACTGAATACGTTAAATGAAATCATGAATAAGTTGGTAAGCCAAATGTGTCAACCTGTTATGCCTATAGGTAATCACTTTCAGTCTAGGACTATCGTAGGGCATACTTCGCCATATAACTCCCTTGGTGTAAACCCAGGCCCAAGTTTAGAGCCACCCTTTGGCCCTTCTACTTCAAATTCAGGGGAAAACGGGACCTTGAACTTGAATAATGATAACACTATGTCCAACCTGGGGGGTAGTACAAACATAAAAGATAATGTCCCAAACAACGGACAGAATGGTTTACGTACAAATGACGGGTTAAGCACTCAATTTAACAGTCATAACAGCCCGAATAATGGCGCTTTTATGGCCAATCAAGGGCAAAATACCAAGCCTCCCACAAATCAGCCAGTAAATCAACCAATAGGGAACCCATATGACCCCAACGCCGTGCTAAGAAACCAAATTATGGAAATAGTGCAAGATCAAATAGCAGTTGGGGTGCGTCCGGTGATTAGGCCAATTTATACCAAGCCGTACCCTGATTGGATAGATCAAGCATATCCATGGCCTAGAGGGTACAAAATACTGGAATTCTCACTATTCACTGGTCTAGGAGAAGTATCTACATTAGAACATGTAGGGCGATTCACATTGCAAAGTGGGAAGGTGAATGATTACCATAAGTTGAGGTTGTTCCCAAGTTCCTTAACAGGGGTAGCTTTTTCTTGGTTCATTAATTTGCCCACAAACTCTGTCCAAACATGGCAGCAAATGGAGCAATTATTCCATGCTCAATTTTATAAGACCGAGTCTGAGGTTACACTGGCCGATTTGGAGAAATTACGTCAATTGCCTAACGAATGGGCAGAGAATTTCCTACAGAGGTTCAAAACGGCCAGAAGTAAGTGCTTCGTGCCTCTGCCAGAGAAGGAATTTGTTAAAATTGCCCAAAGTTGTTTAAGCTTTGATCTAAAGAAGAAATTCCAGGATAGGGAATTACTGGATTTATTCCAACTTAGTGCAAACGTTGTTAGGTATGAACGATTGATAAGAGAAGAAGAACATATGAAAAATTCCAGTAAATGGATTTATTACAAAGACCCGAACTTCAACGTTCATACTGTCGATAGTGGTTATTACGACCAAATTGAAGTATGTTTGGCTGAGTTAGTAAAGGGAGAAGCGTACACTTGTCTCATATTAGTTAAGCCAAAAATAGTAGGCAAAGATGAACCTGCAAAAGGTGAAAACAGAAAGACGCGAACGTTCTCGTTCGACGTGACTAAAGCTGACCTTATATTCGACAAATTATATAAAGTTGAGCAAATAAAGTTGAGCGACAAACACAAATTTCCAGACCCTGAACAAATTAAGGATAAAAAATACTGTAAATGGCATAACGCATGGTCACATGCGACTAATTATTGTGTGGTTTTTCGCCATGTGTTGCAGGATGCTATTGAATCAGGACGAATCACGTTCGAGGAAAAGAAAAAGATGGTGGTGGATGAAAATCCTTTCCCACGGCCACTGGCAATGAACATGTTAACAACTGGTTTGAAAAACAAATTGTCGAAGTTCAGATTGGTGATTGACGACGAAGAAGAAGAATCCAAACAACATCCCAGTGTTTTTGAACGCATCAAAGGGAAGGAGCCCAGACAGGGCGAAGGTGTCCTGTGCGACAGATGTAAATACGAGTTGAAAGCAAACACAGCACAGCCTGATTTCATGCCGGTCGCTCAGCCTGTCAGGGGGCAAAAGGTGCCGTTCTACAAAGGATTACCTAGAGGAAGGGGGTTTGGATCGGCCGGTCAAGGAAGAACGTTTAGGCCGCAGCCTCGCCAACCCAATGTATGGCATTCGTTCCAGTATAATGCAGGAAGGGTGGTGCCTTTCAATGAAATGACTAGGACCCAACAAAGGCGTTTCCAACGTAATTACGGACGGATGATGAGGCAACAGTCAGGAGAATCACGCCCTAAAGAGCCCATATTGCTCAGAAGGGCCGACAAAAATGTTTTTGAAGATAGTGAAGGAACAGGCACTGGCGAATCAATGGGAGAATTGCCAGAAAGCTCGTCTGGGAGATCAAAGTTTGAACGATACAGGGAAGACGAAGATGATCCTGACCAACCTCTAACTATCCAGTTTGGCACATTGCCTCCTGTCATGGCTAATAACTACTTGTTGGCCGATGAATTCAAAAGCAAAGAAAAGGAGGAAAGTGAGGAAGAGACTTGTGTACTAGTCTGCGATGAAGGCCAAACATCTAGAGAAATGTGTGACGAAGAGGAGGATGATGGTATGACAGATATCGAAGAGGAAATTGATTTAGAAGCAGAGAAAAGGAAAAGAGGAGTGTCGCGCAATACCCTGTTGAAGCAATTGCACCAAGAAGGAGTCCGCGAAGTAGATCTGTTGGGAGAACCATCTGGCCGATCGTTTGATTTCTATGTGTTGTATGGGACACCCAAAAGGAAAAAGAGGGTACCTCGCTCTGAAAAATATGGATCACCTCCCAGAATAATGCCTCCTCCTACAGGTTGGGTAGCCGGGGAAGAAGTACTGGAAAAGGAGAAGGAAAAAACCCAAGGAAAGAAAGCTCAGTGCGACATGCTGCACGTCGATCTATCACCAAAGGATAGCCCGACGGAAGATAAGCAGGAAGTGGAAATAGATGCTGCTGAAAAAGTCATCTTCAACCAACTGGCTATGGGGTTAACCAAACACTTAAGACCGTTGTACGTCAAAGCCTTGGTTAATGGGATACCAATAGTGAAGGTACTTATCGACAATGGAGTAGCTATAAACACCATTCCAGCTAGGATGATGAGGAAATTTGCTAAAACAGAGAGCGACATGATCCCAACAGAAGTCATTCTTACAAGTTTTAATGGGGGAGCAACTTCAGCAAAAGGAGTGATGCCATTGGATATAACTGTAGGAACAACTACCAGGACTACTGTTTTCTTCTTAATAGACGGCCCCACCAGCTACAACGTGTTGCTAGGAAGAGATTGGATCCATGGCAGTCGCTGTATTCCTTCATCGCTCCATCAATGCTTGGTCTTCTGGAATGACAAGGGTGAAGCAGAGGTGGTGCAAGCAGATCATAGACCCTTTGTGGCAGAAGCAAATTCAGTAGAAAGGTTCATGTACAAAGGAAATTATGGGCCTGTTAGAGTGGTTCAAGATGGGGGAGAAACTCAAATTACTGCCCAAAGCGAAGAGCCGTTTTCAGTGGACGCGCTTGCTGAAATGTTTAATCAAATGAGGCCAAACATAGTGGCCTTGGAAGAGCCAGTAATTGGCAAAAAGGAAGCCAAACAACCTTAAATGAGTTCTCAACAACAAAGGCAAGAGGCCGAGATTCAGGCATTTAAAGCCAATTTGATGGCTTTCAATAAAGAATGTGAATGTGTGAAGAAAGAAGAAGCGGCGTTAAAGATGCTGAGGGACAAATTAATAGTGTCCGAAATGGAGCAGAACCTGGACTGGGAAATTCATAAAGTGGATTGTCTGGAAGAGGAAACACCTCTGAGCGATGTGGATGATGAAGCAACGAGGATCAGCAAATCGGGATATGCACAAGTACAAGACCCCTTAGTCAAGGTGAATATTGGCGAGGAATGAGAGGATCGCCCAACATTTGTCAGCCAGATGCTCCCTCACGAGGTTAGTAACAGATTAATCGCCTTATTAAAATAATATAAAGATTGTTTTGCTTGGGAGTATGAACATATGCCTGGTTTAGACAAAAATTTAGTAGAACATAGGTTGTCGACTAAATCAAATTTTAAGCCCCATAAGCAACCTCCTAGGCGTTTTGCTCCCAATATATTACCAGAAATCAAAAAGGAAATAGAGCGATTACTAAAAGCAGGTTTTATTAGAACAACCAGATATGTAGAATGATTATCTAATATAGTGCCAGTATTAAAAAAGAATGGCAAGTTGAGGGTATGCATAGATTTCAGAAATTTGAACTTGGCTACGCCCAAAGACGAATATCCAATGCCCACAGTAGATTCTCTAGTAGACTCGACTGCAAGGCACGTGTTGTACTCTTTTATGGATGAATATTCGGGATACAATCAAATCTACATAGCTGACGAAGATGTACACAAAACTGCCTTTAGATGCCCTGGGTCTTTGGGGTGCTTTGAATGGGTAGTAATGTCGTTTGGACTAAAAAATGTAGGGGCGACCTATCAAAGAGTAATGAATCTAATTTTTCATGATATGATAGGTAAATTTGTGGAGGTTTATGTAGATGATATAGTGGTCAAGTCTATTAAAGAGGAAGATCATTTTGAACAACTGCGATGTTCATTTGAACGAATGAGGCAGTATAAACTAAAACTGAACCCTTTGAAATGTGCGTTTGGCGTGAATGCAGGAAATTTCCTTGGATTCCTAGTACATAAAAGAGGGATTGAACTTGATAAGAATAAAGCGAAAGCCATTGTAGAAGCCAAGGCTCCTAGCAATAAGAAAGAACTGCAAAGGTTTTTAGGCCAAATCAATTTTCTAAGACGCTTTATATCTAATTGTGCAGGGCGAACGAAAGCATTTTCGCCTCTCCTAAAGCTGAAAAATCAATACAAATTCGTCTGGAAAGAAGAACATCAAAAGGCTTTTGAAAGCCTGAAAACATACTTAACAAGTCCGCCAGTGTTGGTGTCACCAATCCAAGGACGGTCAATGAAGTTGTACTTGTCGGTTGAACGAGAATCGATAGCTGGAATGGTCGCACAAGGACCAACTTGGTGAAGAAAGGACAATTTATTATTTAAGTAGACGGTTAACCAAATGTGAATGTAATTACTCTGCTATTGAGAAGTTGTGTCTCGCATTATACTTCACATGTACAAAATTAAGGGTCTATTTACGGCCTGTAACAGTCTATTTAATTTCCAAAGTCAATATATTCAAATACATGTCTTCCCGCCCTATTTTACACCAACGAGTAGGTCTTTGGACTTTAGCACTGTCAGAGTTTGAAATAAGATATATACCCCAAAAGGCAGTTAAAAATCAGGCTTTGGCTAATTTTCTGGCCGATCATCCATGCCTTGACATGCCCAACGAAATAGAATTAGAGGTTGATTCATTTGAATTAAAACCATGGATTTTATACTTTGATGGATCGAAAACTTCTAAATGAGCAGGGGTAGGAGTGGCTTTGATAAATCCTTTAGGGGTTTGCTATAAGTTTGCATTTACTTTAGATAGGATATGTACTAATAATCAAGCCGAATACGAAGCCCTAATTGTAGGTCTGGAGTTAATGGTAGATATGAAAGTAAAGAATGTAATCATCAGGGGCGATTCTCAATTGGTGATTCATCAATTGACTGGCGATTTCAAATGCCAAAGTGATTCTATTATAAGTTTATACGAAATCGCCCAAGAGTTGTTGGAGGAATTCGACCAAGTAGAACTTCAATATGTTAACAGAATGTACAATGATATGTTGGCCTCTGGCTATTCAAAGGCGATGAATTGGGAGTCTACTTACGAATACAGAATTATATTGCCCGTTATTCAGCGAAGGGCAAAGAAAACCGAAATTCAATGTATAGAAGATGGGGTCGCGCTGGATTGGATAGATGAGATTAAAGAGTCCTTTAAAGAACTTAATGGGGGAGGTGATGGGAGAACTAAATTACGTTTGTTAAATTATGCATTAATAGACGGAGAATTGTTCAAAAAACGTTATGATGGTGTATTATTAAAGTGCGTGAACTTACAAGAAGCTAGGACAATTATGGCTGAGGTGCATGAAGGGATATGTGGAGCCCATCAGGCCGGCCAAAAGATGAGATGGCTGATTATCAGAAATGGATATTTTTGGCCAAAGATGGGAGAATCATGTGTTCAATATGCAAAAAGTTGTTTAGCATGCCAAAAACATGGCCCAATGCAGAGGGCACCAGCAAGCAATATGTCACCCATCATCAAACATTGGCCGTTCAAAGGCTGGGCGATAGACTTGATAGGAAAGATTTACCCCCCATCGTCCAAACATCATACCTTTATTATAGTCGCAACATATTTCTTCACCAAGTGGGTCGAAGCAGTGCCTCTAAGAGAAATCACCCAGAAAAGCACCATAGAGTTTATCCGGGACCATATCATATATAGATTTGGAATTCCGCAAACTTTAATGATGGATCATGGGACCTCCCTGAATGGAGATCAGGTGAAGGAATTCTTGAGCAAATTTGGAGTTAAATTGGTAAATTCCACACCATATTACGCTCAATCAAACGGTCAAGCAGAATCATCTAACAAGATTCTGAATTCTATCATAAGGAAGATGATAAGCGAAAATGCCAGAAATTGGCACGAATGCTTGAACAAAGCCTTATGGGCTTATAGAACATCGCCCCGTTCAAGCACCAACATTACGCCTTTCCAACTCATTTATGGGCAGGAGGTTGTATTGCCCGTGGAAATCAACGTGCAATCTATAAGAGTGCGTTGGCAGCATGAATTAAGCGGGAGTGAGTACGAGGAATCATTGATTCAAAATTTATTAGAATTGGACGAATTGAAGTTAGACGTGCTAAACAGGTTGCAAGTTCAGAAACAAATGATGGCTAGATTTTACAACAAGAAAGTTATAGCCAAGTTTTTTAGTTTGAATGAATTAGTGTGGAGAGAAATACTTCCCTTAGATAGTAAAGACCCAAAATATGGCAAGTGGTCGCCAAATTGGAAAGGGCCGTATAGAGTAAGGAGTGTATTGCCTAATGGAGCTTACCACTTGGAGGATTTAGATGGTACTAAGCATGTAAGATTTATTAATGGTAAGTACTTGAAGAAATATGTTCCTTCCCTTTGGGAAAATGAACAGATAAAGGCATAAAGAATGAAATTGCGATTGCGATGTAATCATGCTGAGCGACGGCGGTAAATAAATTGAACGATCACGTTCTAAACAAAGTCAGAAAAAACAAAGCACATTCAAAAGTAAAGTCCTTTATTAACAAATGTTCCTTACAAACCATTCTTTACAAGAATTAAGGGACACAGTCAAAATACAAGATGAAACATACTACAAACTGTCTTTTGTTTAGTGGGAACAGAAAGAGTGAAACCAGTACGGCCCAGCCCTTCAGTCTATGGCCGAGTAAGAGGGTGAACTGCCCCCATAACCTTCCTAAATGCATTGCTGCAATGGTAGGCAAGGAGAACCCAACCCTTCAGTCTATGGCCGAGTAAGAGGGTGAACTGCCCCCATAACCTTCCTAAATGCATTGCTGCAATGGTAGGCAGGGAGAAGCACCCTCAACAAGCAAACTGATGGCAAGAATCTTGCTTCAGTCTCAACAAGCAAACTGATGGCAAGAATCTTGCTTCAGTTTAAAAGAACATTTCCTATATCTCCCATACCAAAGTAATATCAAAGCAAAAGGAGCGAGTCAAGAAACCCATCCCTATAGAAGATAAAAGTGTTGGTAAATGATCGGAGTGTCATGCAGTGGCAGGAAGTCATGATGGCAAGAAATCGAATCTGAAAAGGCATGGAGATGAAAATGGTGAGGGTAAACGTGCATACTTATAGGGGTTGGAAGATGAAAGGCCAGAATGTGAATGGTCACATTTATGACCAGTCGGTGAAATTGATATAGCCCAAAAACTTAGGGAAGAAAAATTTAAATGCCAAAAAGAATGTGCATGGGTGTTGGCATAAAGAGATTGGATATGTAGAAAATTGACGATCAGAAATAAAACGTCACTTCAAAATAATTGTTCATTAATGATGATAAATTACATATCACAAAAACAAAGGCAGTCAGCGCGAAAGAGTTACAAAAGTTAAAACATTAAATGTTTAGCTACAATTCACCCCAAGCTGAGCGCATCTGCTGCCTAAGTTTATCCTACTCTTCGCTCTGCCTAGAGGAAAGGATACCCAATTCTTTCACTAAGTCATCATCAACCTCCAACTGTTTGTACTGCTCCAATAGAGATTTGGTCTTAGCGATTCCTTGGGATGCAGTATGCCTCTTGGCAGCCATCCTCGCCCTGCAGTCGTCCATTTTCGCTTGTATCTTTTTCATCTCCGCGGCCAGGCTCAACATTAAGGAATCCTCCACTACAAGCTCTGAAGAAACCTCAGTCAATTCGGCTTGGTTCTTGTCAATTTCCTGAAGTAAAGATTCTTTCTCAAAAGAAGCGCGGAGATATTGAGCACTTCTAGCCTTCAATTCTGCATTCTTGGCCAGCAAAGAAACAACGTCAGCATGAAGAACCCTCAATTTCACCTTAAAGTCAGCGAAAATGCTGGGCGATGGGAGCGAAAGTGCCTGCAGTAGGTTCGCGCTCAACGTATCTAGCTTGGCCTTTTGATGAGCACCGCCGGTACGGCCAACCTCCATGTCCATAAAGGAGACATACTCAAACAATACCTATTTGAGAAATGTTATGTTCTCGTTCGCAGGGGTGGAGGATGACACAGAGGATGTTTTCATGCGTGCCCAGGAGGTAAGTCTTGGATGGAATTAAGGATGCTATCAGATCCCTGCGAAGGAAGTTACCAATATTGAAGATTTTCGATACAACAAAGAAGAAACCAAAAATAAAAGCCAGGTATAAAGACCTCATCGGCAGTAGTGGGAGATTCAGGCACCTCTCTTATTTTCTCCATCACTTGGGGAGATTTCCCTTTAGCTGAGCAAGAAGAACTTTTCCCGCCTGACAAAACTGCAGGGATCTCTGCATGTCTCACACCGCAAAAAATCAGTGAGCCAGCAGCAATAAAGAAAGGCTAAAGTATCAAAGGTAAGCATTACCTTCCAATTCTACGCTTAGGGGGTCGACACCCTGGGAAGGAGGATTTGTTGGTAATAAGGGTGTGGAAACTTGAAGCCTGGGCGACGTAGCCTCGACAGGAAAGGATGAAGAAGAGTCTGCCAAAACTATAGCCTTGGAAGATGAACTCTTCTGGAAAATTCAAGTAGACCATTAATATACAGAAGAACATATCCGCGAATATACAAATATGGATTACATTTCTCCTGAAGGTAAGGGGGTGTCATCATCTTCGTCATCATCATCGTCATCGGCATGCACAACAGGGGATGCTGAAGCTGGCCGTTTCCGGCCTGATATACCCTTGGCGGCAATGGCCTTGGCAGATGGAGAAGCAGGAGTAAGAATAAGATCTTTAGACCGAGGAGGTGGAGAAGGACTCCTAATCGATATAGGAGTAACTAAAAAAGGAGGAGTAGAAGAAGCACTTGGCCGATCCAGCAAATGAAAGGTAGTAGTAGCGTCAGCTGTAAATAGCCTATGTTTCACTGACGGCCAGAGCTGCTAAAAAAGGGGATGAATAGCAGAACTGGAATAAAAAGAGGCTAGCGAAAATGCATCGGCCAAAACGGGGTTATGGACCTCTATAGTTGCTACGTCTGCTTTATTAATAGTATGAAAACGATCGGTCAGATTTTTAGAATAGAAAAGAGGGACGGGCCAAGTCTGGCCGAAACTCAGTTGACGAGCAAAGAAATGGGGAGTGTAAATCTCTACCCCAGCCTTGGCGTTGGTTCATGTGACAATGTCATAGAACAACTCTTTTCCAGCCAAGAACTGAACCCAAACGGGTAAAGAATCAACCACTCCAGAAGGGATATGTACATAGTTGGGAGTCAGATGAGTAGGAAAAGGGAAGAAGGAAGAAACGAAATTTAAGGTATAGAAGAATGAAAAAATGTCTCTCCTAGACATGTCTGTCGGAGGCAAGGAATCTATGGCCAACCCATAACAGGTGGCAGAAGTATTGCAAACAGTTGGAGCCCCAAAAAAAGGAAAATATACTCTCAACCATAATTGAGCAAACCAAAGAGGCCCATTGCCAGTAGGGGACGCACCAGTCCTCAATTGAAACTGGAGCAAAGCCAGACCTCTGTAAAGAGCGGCTAAAAAGAAAGAACACAAATTCAAAGGCTTGCCACGGGGCAATTCATGCGCTAAAGGCAGGTAACTCATAGAAGGTTTCAAGCTAGGGACACAAAGAATGTATTTACAGAGCCAAACTAGAAGGAAAGCTACTCGCTCAGCATGAGTAGGCTCAGAAGCAAGAGCGACAAAAGCACTCTGCATAGCCGAGTAAGATTCACACATTTTCTTATCAAATTTGGGGGGAACACTGCCGCGGAAAACCGAAACCACCATACTGGGAGAAATGGTATCGCCCAAAGGAGGGAGGTTCACTAGGGCCCCAACATCCCTAAGAGTAATGGACAACGGGTAGCAAGGAAGAACAAATACATTATACTCAGAAGACCAAAAGCTCAGGGCGATTGGAAAAAGCGCTGAGTCGTATATAGGAAGGTTAAGGGTGATTTCCAATAAATCCAAAATTTTCGCACGTTCAAAAATTGATTTGGTGGGGCCATGATTTACCATGCGTACATGCCACCTACGAAAACCAGAATCAGCTTTGGGCCAAGTACGAATATCTTTATCGCAGATGGCCTTCAACGGCAGAGAACTCAGAAAGGGAAGGATTTCAGAGCAAGGGAACAGCTGACTCGCCGTAGTTTTCTCGACTGATTCAGCATCAACAAAAGATGGACCCAAGAAAAACTCATCAATGTCGGAACCAACCCGCGAAAGAGGGTTTGAATTTATGTATGGCTCGGTAAGGAGGTCTTGGAAGTCCTCGAAGCTAAGGGCAGCATCAGACTGAGTGCTTGAAGTGGCCATTCGTTACAGAATGTATGTTGGGTAAGGACTGTTGACGAAACGTAGCACGGAGACAAGAAGATGAACAGTGAAAATAGCGAGAGAGAAGCGTAAGACTGTAGAGACGTGTAACTAAGAATGCCGCGTACTTCTGGGTTTTAAGGGTTTGTAACGTCGCAATCCTTCAAACGGTACAAGTACGTGATGATTGAAATTTTGGGGAAGTTCAAATGTTGCGAAAGGATCAGAGTGAATATGGCAAAATTAATAATTGGTATTAATTCTGCCATATTGGGGGGTAATTGTTGACACACTAAAAATGCAGCCCAAAATCAAAGGGAAGTCCAATTGAGAAACCCAAGAAAAAGACCCAATGGAAATCGATTAATAGGCCCACGAAGAGAGGCCCAATCTGAAAACCTGAGGAAAGGCCTGGATATTGGAAGCCCGAAGGCAAATAGGTATCCTCGCCCAAGCTCATAGGACGCCCAGAAGCTGAACGAGTGAAGTACTGCACAATCGCCCAGAACGATAGCCTCACCATCGCCTAAACTCTCAAGTCGCCCAGAATCAGACAAGCCTAAAGGGTGTAGTTTAGCCAATTCAGCAGTTACGAAAGCGGTTGTCAAGTAAACCCAGCACGCCCCCACGATCCAGAAACAGGTAGTTAAAAGGCAAGAGTAGTGGCAACGGTTACTAAGTACTCTCTCCAATAAGCAAGTCCCTCACTGAAGAAGTGGATAGTTATGAAGGTAATAGAGCAGTTCCAAGCAGTTTCGTTAACCAAGAGGCGCTCGGGAGTATAAAAAGAAGTGAAGTTGTAGAAGAAAAGGACCCCCGAATCAAAAACTCTCGACAAGAGAATATGTAATTTTCATTTCTTTAGTTTAAATTTAATCCTTTTTTAGTACTCGTGTGCTTGCGCCCCTTGGAGGCGTTTTGTCTACTTTCCAATTGTAATTCTTCATTAGTAAACGCACCCTTTTTTGGGACTTTGTCTCAAGAGGTTTGTTCCTTACACAATCGTCTGATCCTTTTCTTGTAATTGTTGGCGGGTTGGAAAACACGCGAAAACACATGGGCATCAATAATCTGCTAATATTATGAGAAAACCCACAAAATGAGGGAAAGAAGATATAGAACTAATTCATTTAATTATACATCGAAAAAATCATGTTTATCGTGTGTTCCGAACTTGTGATCACATGTTTTAATATTGTAGAAAAATGCAATGCCTAAAACTTTTATTGCAAAACACCAAATCCATAAAGTAATATATGCAAATGCCTAATTCATTATTTGCAGCTATCTCTAGTTTTACATCCCACGTCACGAATGCCTAATTCCAAAAAGATAATATTTTTATACTTAGAGTAAATTAAGGAATTGATAAATTTATATGCAATTCCAGCCCAACTTCGGCTATCCCCAAATTAGCTCAAACTAATAATACCCACCCACCCCAAGGAAAACCCCCTACCCCGGGCCGGAGCCAGGAAATTCGTTTAATACGGGCACAAGAGCTTTTGAAAATAGGTATAGATATGATTATGTTGATGATGGTTAACCGAGATAAGTATAATGATTCTAGGCATGGAAAAAATTCTGAAAATAACCACAGAGATCAAGGAAAACGGGTTCAGAAAATGTCAGGTCTAAAAGTAATCTTGCTGAAAGGAATATCTTAGACAAATTAGTCAAAATTGAATATTCTTTTATTTGTTGGTTCATTTTTTTATTTTTTTCTCTTTGGTTTCAGATAAGAAGATGAACAAGAAAGGAATGCAACGGAACTGGAAGGGAAGAACAGGAAGAAGGTCTTGAGAGAATTATGGAGGAAAGCAGAAGGCGTAAACAAGCTATACTTGAAAATTACAAAAATAAACAGTCATCACAGCCAATTAAGCAAATCGGGGCTTCACCTTCTTCATCTTCTTCTGTGCAGGTGGTGCCGAATAATCGCTGATGGAATGAAGAATTGCCGACGGCCGCGTCTGCCTACTACCGTCTAGGGCTTGAACATGGACGGAGTAGCAACGGTGCGCGATTGGAGGAGATTGAATGGCGGAGGTTGAGACTTGAGAAGTTCGGGTCCGGGGAAGAGGAGGTGGATCAGCGGAGCGGAGACGGGAGGAGGAGGCAGAGGCGGAGAGGAGCTGGGGAAAATGAGTCGTTGAATTGAAATTGAATTCGAACGATTGGAATGGGTTGTAATTTAGATGGTAATGGAAATGGATTTGATACACCTCTTTTTCTAGAGGTGGCAATGAGTCGAGCCGAGACGGCTCGTTGCCCCACGAGCTCGGCTCGTTGCCCTATGAGCCGAGCTCGTGGCTCGTTACTAAACGAGCCGAGCAAAAGCTCGGCTCGTTGCTCGTGGGCGAGCTCGGCTCGGCCCACGAGCTCGTCTATCACGAGCCACGAGCCGAGCGGCTCGGCTCGGCTCGTGAGATTTGGTTTTTTTTTTTTTTTTTGTAACTGTAAGGGTTAAAAAAAAAAAAAAAAAATTGGACGAGCCGCTCGTCTAAAACGAGCCGGCCTGCTCGGCTCGTGCTCGGGCTCGTTTTTTTACGAGCCCGAGCGGCTCGTGAGTCGCTACAGTACGAGCCGACGAGCTACTCGACTCGATTGCCACCTCTATCTTTTTCCAAGTTTTTACCTGTTTGATGACCCATTTTTGCCTTGGAATTCCTTTTCTACCTAACACCTTCACGCACCTGAATTCAATAATATGTGGGAATTCATTTTCCCACCTTTCCATGTGCTGCTATAATTTATTTATTTATTTTTTAATAATGAAAACAAATTTCATAATCAAGTATAAAAAAAATTTCACTTTCATAAACAATTTTGATGCAAACGAAGGCCAAACAAACACTAAACTTTGATAAAAAAAAATGATTTTTTAGGAAACATTTTTTTTTTCATTTTTTCTTACTTTTTGACAATGGAAACAAATTTTATAACCAAATATGAAATAAATTATCACTTTAATGGACAATTTTGATGCAAACGAAGACTAAACGAACACAAAATTTTAAAAAATTTCGGGTGAAAAATTATACCAATCAAACACACTTAATTAACAATTTCCTAGAATTCATTTTCTAGACAATTACTTTATCTAGAATTCATTTTCTTTTCACTCATTTTACATCTTTGCAATCAAACGGACCCTAATGGTATTGGGTTGAATCATGAAAGGTATTGGGCTTCACTGTTTAGCATTACAATTATAAATTGACAACTTATAAAAATACTCTTAAAATTAAAAATGTTTTGAAAAATCATACGAGAAATATTTTGAAAGTAAAAAAAATTATGTGCCACCTTTTTTTATTAAAAAGTGACACAATGTCACTTTTTTTTTCTTATTTAAAAAGACATACAACATCACTTTTATTAAAAATGGAATAATGGATTTTTATCACTAAAAAAATGACAAAAAAGTGACAAACGCTCAAAAAGTGACGAAATACCGATTAAAACTTGGAATCAATTCAATTAAGTGACAATTTTTTTCTAGAAAAAAAATGACACAACCATCATTCCTCCTCTTTTTCTATTCACCGTCAAGCATTTTTAAATCAATTCAACATCAACGTCATCGTCCAAATCGACCAACACATTGACCTTCACTTAATGAAGATCCCAACAAGAAAACAAGTTATAACTTTTATTATATTAAATCACCTGTAAATTGTTTGCTATACAACAAGATGACCTGAAATTACTATTCCCTAGCCAACAAGACGGACCATAGCTATTGGTATAATCAGAAGACTATACTACCTCACACCAATGAATATATTGGAAGTGACAAAATTCAAAAAAGTGACAAGAATTAAAAAAGTGAAAAAAAATTAAAAAAAGAAGTGACAAAAAGTGATAAAGTAATAAAACTCTAAATTGCCTTTTTTGCATGTCACTTTGATTAAATCCTACTCCTCGTTGGAATCCATTTAAGCAAATTAAAATGTACTTAGAAAGACATTATGGCCTATCATCTCTTCCTCACCGCTACAAGAACCAAGAAGGTTCCATATTTTCATAAACTGCTCATATTCACGTAGTCTTCTTAATCCTCAGTCGTTTTCCAAGAGATCGAATCTTAACGGGGCCAAAATAATTGCTTTTCAAGAAAGAAAATAAAGTATGAGAACCAAAAAGTAATAAGACAGAAACTGAACCATTCTAATCAATGATGCCTATATCATCATAAAGCATTTATCTAAAAATTTTATACTGAACGGTGGTACTGAAATGTGAGAACCAACAAATGAAGGCATTTTGTACGGGAAATAACATGGTAATTTCTAAAAGTTATCTTTATCACTTTCCCTTCCATAATTGAGCACTTATTTTACATTTTTCTTCGTTTTTCTGTGTATGTATGTTCAAAGGTGGAGACAGAGGTCAAACACTTCCAGACATACTCAAAAAAGTGACAAACATTAAAAAAAAAAATAAAACACTTGAAAGAAACGACAAACAGTAAAAAAAGTGACAGAAATTAAATACAAATTTTTTATCGTCATTGAATATCTATAACAAGTTACTTAATACATTTTTATTGTTTCTCATAGTTACAAAAATCGACTAAATCAACTTTAGTTATATAATGAAACTTGTTCTACAATAAATGGTACACGACAAAAACATATGAAAACGGGGAATCCATGCAAGCCAAGTAGGGAGTGCGCATACATATGGATAGTTGATATAGTTATAAACGATTTGATCTATGAGAACATTGCTCGGTTGCAACATGACTCCTTGAAAATTTGTAGTCAAGTTTCCATCAATATAAATATTGGCGTAACATATTGTGGGAGATCCATTGTCGATTACTCGAGGAGCTCCAAAATGTGTATACAATTTACACTATACAATTTATTTTTGAAGCCTAAAATAACGTGGTGGAACTTATAGAGAGTATCACATAAAATAAGAAACTCTAAAATGATAAAGCATATCTAATAAAATACTGATGAGCTAAGTAGTCTGTAAACGATAGTAATTGATCAACTTACCATTTATTATTTAAAAAATGGACTTTCCATTGAATGTAAGGTGAAGTGGATACATGATTTTCTAATTTATTTTTTTGACTTTTTTTAGCTTATTAGTACGTTTTTAATAGAAATTCGTTGGTTAAAATATAATTTTGATTATATAACAAAAATATATTAATTAAAATCGAATTTTTTTAATTTAATAATACCAATACCAATTGGGACAGCCGAGTTGGACCATGTTCCCGTCCTCAACACAGGACAAATATCTTACCTCACCGTCACATGAAATTCCCAACGTCGAGTGATTTAAACATGTAATTAATTCTTTCATAAATATAAACAGTGATAATTAGCTCCTGCCTCTATTTTTTTTTTTTTCTAATTTTTTTTTTCAATTTTCAACATTATTTCATCTAATTTAAACTCTCGCCAACACAATATAATATTGCACACTTAATTTTTTTTTTTATAATAACATACTATAATTAGCTTTAATGAATTATATAATCCATAAGTCATAACTGTTTTTGCCTTATTTTCTTGTATGTAATCTTATCTTTCCTGATCTTGGGAGAGTATTAAGCACTATTTGTAAAGAAAATAACATAACTGATGAAGCTTATTCTCTATCTAATATTAACGTAAGAATCTGTTGGCGTTGAAAAATGTATAGAAAATACTCAAGCCAACTTAGAGAATAAACACGAAATTGATTGATCTTTTATCAACGGATTACACGATAATTACACGATAATACTCTTTTTCTAATTATATGAGATATTTGAAATATGAAGAGAATGAGAAAGTGTTCGTATATTTTTTTTGTCTCGTCCCCCTTTCCTTTTAGCCCCTTTTTCCTTTTATAGTGGGACAATGTATGCACAGTATACCTCATTTCACATCAATCTGCAATACCGAGCTAAATAAGTACATACGTTGGGGTAATATGATTGGTTGTCGAGCTCAGCTTTATTAGTTGATCATAAGTTACTGATACATGTGGTCCCCAACAATTAATGCATTAGAGTAAGCCATTCAAGATCCGATCCGACCTCACACATTCGGGCTCGCATTATTATCCCCTTACTGGATACACCAATCTGAACTAAGTGACCTCGGAGGTCCGTGTCAATAGTTACCCCCCAGGTCAGTACTGACCTAGGTGCGGGACTGACCTTCTGAAAATAATTTGGCACAACTTCCAATTTCTGTAATAATTACTCTCCATAAATGTCAGAGACACATGTCACCTCGTGAGCCGTGAGGCAACTTCCTTCTTCTAGAAGCATTGATTAACGACCATTAATCATTTACTTCTCCGTTTAAACGGTTCAGATCTTGTCCTTTAACATTCATCTACTTTCAAATAACCTTTTCACCTTTCATTCCTTTACTTTTGCATCTCAAGCTTCCCAGATTTTGCTTCAAAATATTTTGGCTTTTTTTTTTTTCCATTTTCTCTGAGTAAGGTCGTTGTCCAGGTATTCTTTTTCCAATTAGAATACATCTCTTGTTACGTATTTATTTTCTCCTATTTTTGCTTATATGAGTTCGGATGAATTGTCAGGAAGTGTTTACCCTCGTCCCCATTGCTTCTTTTTATCCTCCTCCACCCTCTCCCAACCCTACGTCGAACTCACCTAGGAGTATGGAACAACGATGTAAGATGAGAGAGGGAAGAGCACAAGGGGAAAGTAGTAATAGGGACCAAACTTGTGGGGCAAGTTCTTTTAGGTCGGTAATAACGGCTGATTCTTTAGCTAAAATTAGAGCTAAGTATAATGTCCCCCTTCTGTAGAATTAGTAGTCTTTTCTTCCTCTGATAGAGCTAATGCTCCCCCAACGGGATACATTGCTCTTAACACCGCTATTTTTTAGGCCAGTTTGAGACTTCTTTTTCCCAAGATTATTCGATCATTCTTCTCTTAGGAATAGCCCCTACCTAGCTTTGCCCAAATGGGTGGAGGATCTTAGTTGCGACCTTGATCTTATGGAAGCAGTTGGGTCATCCCGAACTAGATGTATCCCAATTTAATTCTCTCTTTTCTTTTAAGGAAGATGGGAAAAATACGGAACATGAAACCCTCTAGTTTTTTATACCCATTCATCGATCAAGGGGTGGAAAAAAGATTTTTTTTTTACGTTTTAGGGGATTGGCATTTCCATCCCAACGAGGTGGATAGGGAGGATATAATTCCTACCCTTTATCATTCTTTTTGTAAGTGACAGCTCATCATGTTTTCATACCTTTCATTGTTTTGTTAGAAGTCTGATTTTCCCTTGCTGCCTATTTTGCAGTTTACCGACCTTGCCACCTGAGCTCGGTCATTCAAAAATGGGCTGACTCCATCCAAGCTCTTTCCAACAGAGAGAGGTCTTGCAAGTTCGTGATCTCAAACGATAATTTATTTCAAGAAGGACTACTTCGAGCTCCCTTCAACCCCTGTGCCAAGCAGACCTGCTACTTAAGCTCCTGGTCCTCATCATAAGTCAATTTATCATCATCAACATTTATATTTCTTTTGGCCAAACTTTAATACTTCTTCTTTTCTTGTATAATTAGGCCAGTATCCAGACATGCTGAACCTCCGTGCTGCCAGAGCAGTTGAAGATGCTAAAAGGAAGAGGAAGGAGGTTGCTGCTAAACAGTAAGACCGACCTGAAAAGATGGAGTCCGAACCTGAAGCTGAGCTGCCTTTGCAAAAATGACGTTCAAGTAGAGAGGGCGGCCTTTGCTGAGGAGAGAAGTTATGAGGATCGCCTCAACAAGATGGGGGAAGAACTTAAAGCCAGCCTTACTGTAGAGCACATGCTCTGCAAATTTGGGGTTAAAAGGCAAATGCCCGGGCTGAGGATGAGAAAAAACGAGCCGATGAAGCAGTAGCTCAGGCGATGGCTAATAAGAAGGATGCCTAGCTGAAGGTCTCCAAGGTTGTGAAGGAATGGAGAGCTTCTCCAGCTTTTGAGGCCATAGCTCAGGAAGCATATGTCCTGGCTATAGGTGAGATCATCAAATTTATAAACCAAAAGCAGCTGGATTGGGACACTAACTTTTTGGATGAGGCTTAGAAGGAGCAGGAAAAGGAAGCGGACCAAAAAGCTCCAGCTGAGGAGAATGTTACTTTCCCAGATTCCCCTACTTCATAGTTATCCTTATGTACTTTTGTCAAGTTCTTAAAAAATTTTGTAATGTTGTTGCTTTATGAATGAAAAATTTGGACTTCGTCTTCTCTTTTAAACTTCCTTAGTTTCAGCAATCATCTAAAATATAATTTTTTACGAACTAAACTCACTCAACCTAGATGTTTTATGGTACTACATACTTCTATGGTACACGCGAGCCTAGGTCAAAAATCGCTCTCTAAGTGTTCAACACTTACAACCTTAGCTTGGTCTCCTTCATGAGCAGAGCTTTGGTAATTCCTTGTAGGAATTGCACTAAGTGTTGCAGCACTTACAATCTTAGCCCGACCTACTTCATGAGCAGGACTTTGGCAATTCCTTTTACAAATAATGCCATCTTAGAAATGTACCATTTTATATATAAACAACCACATAATACAGCCATTTACTAATAATATTTTTTGAGGTGTTCTGCGTTCCAGGGGTGCAACAAGGGTCTTCTTTCCATGTCTTCTAATTCATAGGCCCCTCTAAGCAACACTTTGTTTACTTTGTAAGGACCTTCCCAGTTAGGTCCTAGATATCCAGTGTTCAGCTTTCTTGTAGCCAAAAGACCTTTCATAAGACAAGGTCGCCAACCTCAAATTTCCGTTTCTTCACCTTTTGATCGTAGTACCTTGCATTGCGTTGCATGTAGACTGCGTTTATGATCTCAGCTAAGTTCCTTTTTTCTTCTATCAAATCCAGTTTTCCCCTTAATACGTGTTCGTTTCTATCTTCATGATATGTTAAAGTTCTGGCTAAAGGGATTTCAACCTCAAGTGGGACAGCTTCCATTCCAAAGGCTAAGGAGAAAGGAGTTTCTCCGGTGCTATTTCTAGTAGAGGTGCGATAAGACCATAGCACACTAGGAAGTTCATTTGCCCATCCTCCCTTAAGAGTATCAAGTTTCACTTTCAGCGTATGCTTGATGATCTTATTGATAGCTTCTTCAACTTGGTCATTAGCCTGAGGGTGATTTGGTGTAGAGAAGTATTTTTGTACCCCAAGCTCCTTGCAAAAGTTTACGAAGTGAATGTTGTCAAACTGTTTTCCATTATCTGTTACGATTGAATGATGTATTCCAAATATGTATACGATTGATTTCCATATGAATTCAGTAGTCTTGTGCTCTATTATTTTGGCCAAAGGTTTGGCTTCAACCCATTTGGTAAAATAATCGACTGCCACAATTGCAAACTTTGTGCCTCATTTTCCTGTAGGCATGGGACCAATTAGATTGACCCCCTATTTTGAGAAAGGTCATGGTGCCATTACATAGTTCAACTCTCCATGTGGAAGATTGATGTTTGGAGCGAATCGCTGGTACTTGTTGCACTTTCTGGTGAATTCCAACGCATCTTTTTTCATGGTTGGTCAAAAGTATCCTTAACGTATGATTTTACGAACTAACGATTGTCCTCCAGTATGGTTCCCACATATGCCTCCATGCACATCTTCCATAGCACGTAGTGCTTCTTCTTCATTCAAGTATCTGAGCAAAGTATAAAATATCATCGTTTATACATGACATTGTTGATTATGGTGTACCGAGCTGACCTTATTCACAGTTTTCTTGCTACGATGGGGTCCTCAGGGCATGCGTCTATTTATAGATACGAAACGACCTCATCCATCCACGTTTGTTTGAGGTCGGTCACTATATGAACATTTCCAGATAACTCAATGGTGGGGTGATGAATTCTTCCTATTGGTATGCTATCAAACCTCTCAATTCCTTCACTAGTTACCAACCGAGCTAGGGTATTAGCATGTCCATTTTGAGTTCGTGGAACTCGCTTAACCTGGACATTCCTAAACTTCCGTAGCTCCTTTTTGACGAGCTGAAGATAATTGTTCATTCTTTCTTCCTTAGTTTGGTAAGCTTCGTTGACTTGATTCACTACTAATTGAGAGTCTTCATATGCAATCAAATAGTCAATCTTCATTTCATTCGCCATCCTTAGGCAAGCTATGAGGGCCTCATATTCGACTTCGTTGTTAGAGGCATTGAAATCAAACAGTAGTGCTGCGTAAAACAATTGTTGATTCGGACTTACCAACACGATTCTAGCTCCTACTCGTTCGTCTTTGGACGATCCATCAACAAAAAGTTTCCAATGCAGGTGATGAAACGACTCTTTTGTTAGATCCGAGGTGAACTCATCAATGAAATCGGTAAGGGCTTGGGCTTTTATAGAGGTGCGCGGTTTGTACTTTACGTCAAATTAACCGAGCTCAACTGACCATTTCACCATTCTCCCAAAAGTATCAGGTTTTTGTAATACTTGCCTTAGTGGATAATTTATCAAGATCTCAATGGGATGTTCTAAGAAGTATGATCTTAGTTTTTGAGTTGCTATGATTACTGTGTAAGCTAACTTTTTCAGCGGATAATAACGAACTTCAGAATCATGCAAGGCGTTTCTAACGTAATAAATAGGGTGTTGCACTCCTTCTTCCTCCCTAGTTAATACCGCGCTAAGCATGCTCAAAAACTGCCAGATAGAGCATCAATGTTTCACCTGCCTTTGGTTTTAACAGCACTGGTGGTTGCACTAAGTGCGACTTCAACTGGTCAAAAGCTAGATGGCATTCTGGTGTCCATTCGAACTTTTTCCCACTTTTTAATGTATCAAAAAAGGTTTGCATCCATCTGTTGATTTCGACATGAAATGGCTAAGGGCATCTATTCATCCTGTTAAACTTTGAACTTCCTTAGGCCTAGCTGGGGGACGCATTTTAACAATGGCCATTATTTTTTCGGTTTGGCTTCAATTCCTCTATGGTTCACCATGTATCCCAAAAATTTTTCCGAGCTTATACCAAAGACACATTTGTGGGGGTTCAACTTCATTCCATAGGTTATCAGAATTCCGAACATCTCAGCGAGACGCTGTTGATGATTCTTCGGCATCCGTGCTTTTGACTAATATGTCATGGACATATACTTCCATGGTCTTACCAATTTGTTTGGAAAATATAGAATTCACTGAATGTTGTTAGGTCGCTCCAACATTCTTGAGGCCAAACGACATTGCTTTGTAACAATAGAGACCTCTGTCAGTAATAAAGGCTATGTGCTCTTGATCAAGTTCGTACATGAGGATCTGATTGTAGCCTGAATATGCATCCATGAAACTAAGCAGATCATGTCCAGCTGTAGCATCCACCATTTGATTTATTCTTGGAAAGGGAAAACTATCCTTGGAACATGCTTTATTTAGGTCGGTGAAGTTTATACACACCCTCCAATCTCCATTATTCTTCTTGACCAAAACAGGAATGGCAATCCATTTTGGATATTTTGCTTCTCGGATGAATCCATTCTGGAGCAGCTTTTGTACCTCCTTGTTTAGGGCCTCATACCGTTCTGGATTTAAATATCTTCTTCGTTGTTGTTTAGGCCCTATCGAAGGGTCAACCCCCAACTTATGACACATGACTTTTGGGCTAATTCCTTTCATGTCAGCGTGTTCCCAAGCAAAGACATCAAGGTTCTCTTGGAGGAAGCTGATGATTTGATCTCTTAGTGGAGACCGCAGTTCGCTACCTATTTTTAGTTCTTTTTGCGAACTACCTGTACTGACCTTAATAACATCTAGTTCTTCTACAGGTTCTTCCCATGTACTTTCAATCGCGAGTCCAATGCGCTCGGCAGGGGTTCTGCCGTGCATGTCATGCAGATCTCCAGAGGGTAATGAATCTTTTTCCCATTTAAATCAACCACCACTTGACACTGATCAGCAGTATCCTTACTCCCTTTGACCTACCCTATACCATGAGGCATGGAGAATTTGATGGAGTAGTGGCACATTGACACTATTGCCCTGAGGTCAAACAGCAAAGATTGTCCCATAATCGCATTATGAGAGGACTTCGAGTTTAGAACCACAAATTCCGCATTCACTTTAATTCGGCGAGGGGAGTCTCCGACCTCAATAGGGAGTTTAATTACTCCTTTCACCTTAGAAAGGACACCGTCAAGTCCCATAATCATGTTTAGATATGGTTGCAGAAAATCGAGGAGGATTCCAACTCGTTCTAAGGTGTCGGCATAAAGTATATTGAGGGAGTTCCCTGTATCCACCAGAACTTTGGGAATGTTGACTTTGGATAAAAGCACAGGGATTACCAGAATTCCAGGATAGGGATGTGAGTCTGCTTCTCTTTCTTCAAACAAAAGCTGGTCATCGGTCGCCTTCTTGCAATATTTCTCCATAATATCGATCTCAGAGAGGTCGGCTATGATGGGTCTTTTGAACATTGTGACCTCGGTATGATGGTAATGTTGATTTTTCAGCATTCGAACTTGAGAACTAGGGAGGTCGACATTAGAAGCTCTCGCTTCGAATTGGTTTCCACGTATTACGTCTGGCCCATTCGGAGTTGGGAACTTTATGCAATAATGATATATCAAGGTGGCGGCCTACAACTTATGAAATATGGGCCTCCCTAATATAACATTATAATTCGAAGGGAGATCCACAAAAATGAAATCAGCTAAAATTCTTATGTGACAAGGAGGTTCGCCAAGCTCTACACTGAGTACTATCTGCCCCCAAGCTTCAATGGGATCTCTTGAGAATCTTTGCAATCTCCTGGAATATGGTTGAATGTACCACTCTTGTATAGCCATCTGCTCCAGAGTTCGAGAGTATAGTACATTTACCGAGCTTTCATTGTCCACTAAGATTCGATGTATTTGTACTCCCGTTATATTTATGGTTATGACTAACGCATCACTTTGATCTTGTAAGACTCCTTGTGCGTCCTTTTTTGAAAATTCGAACCATTCTAGGTGTGGTGAGGTGACGACCTCCGATTCTGGACACATTACACTGTAGTTTTGCCAAATACGGGCATCACGTACCAATCTGCACCTAGTTCTTCATGAACCCTCAAGGCATTGATTCCCGCTTATCAATGTTCAGATCTCGACACGAGGTTGTGGGTCGTGAGCTTGGAACCCATGATTCGCTTCTTGAGGCTTAGCTATAACTTCCTGCAGGTGACCTCACCGGATAAGTGACTCCACCTCTTCCTTCAAATTTCTGCAGTTGTCAGTATTGTGCCCTGTCATTCTGTGATAACGACAATACTTTCCTTGATTTTTCCCAGTTACTTCTTTCTTTTGAGGTGGAGGTCGGTGAAAGGCTTCTTTCTCCTCAGTCTGTAGAAAGACTTCTTCCAAGGTTGCGTTCAGGGGGTGATATTCGCAAAATTTGTCGGGATATGGCCTAGGGCGAACTTGATCCCTTCTATCCCTTCTTTTTTCCCGGCCTGAGTCCTTATCTATTTATTTTTCCTTTGTTCGTTGTGGAGATTGAGGAGCCTGCTTAGTATCTTCCTGGTCTGATGTAGCTCCATATTTATAAATTTCTCAGCTCGGCTCAAGAGCTCGTGATATGTTCGAGGTCCATCTTCGTGGACAAACCATCAAAATCTTATTTTTTGGCCTCAACCCTGAAAGGACCGCCATAAGTACAACGTCGTCAGAGATTTTCTCCACCTCCATAGATTGCTTGTTAAACCTGTTCAAATAGCTCTTGAGTGATTCAGTCTTTCATTGTTTGATGCTTACCAATCTTTTCTTTGGTGTAGTCCTCGCCTTTGATCCCCATGAACTTGGTGATAAATGCCGTAGCGAGGTCATTCCAACTTTTTATAGATCCTTGATGCAACCTTCTAAATCATCGCTGAGCTTTGTCTCCCAAGGTTAAAGGGAAAGCGCGGTACATGATGGTGTCTCCAGCTCCCTGCAACTCTGTCCAAGAGGCATATTTGTCCAAATGATTGAGGGGGTCCCCTTCCCCATCATACCCAGTCAATTGTGGTATCTTCAGCTTTCCAGGTAGTGGTTCTACTAGGATGTCCTCAGTAAAAACATGTAAGATATTCTTCTGTGTTTTCTTTGTTTTTAGCCTCCAGGTCAGTTATGCGTTTCTTAAGGGCACTCATTTCGGATTCTGATCGTCCCACATGGTGATTGTTACGGGGCTTCTCATGCTTACTTGTGGGTGTAAGAGAATGTTGGGAGCCCAATCTGTTGAACACACTATTTGTTCTTCTGATAGTTGGTTTCGTTGTCATAGGAGAACTTTTGACTTCTTCAATTCGACTTTTGGAGGACTCCTCGCCTGAAAATTGTAGGGTCCTTCTAGTAGGAAGTCACCTGGTTCTTTCTCGACTGGGAGATTCCACCTCGGTATCATGTGGCAGATTTCGGGCTTAGTTTTGTTCTAGTTTAATGACAATGTTTGTCAATTTATCAATGGCTTCTTTCATTGTCTTCATTTGAGGGTTCGATACTTTCATTTCGACCTCGCCTTTCAGGATTTCTTGGATCGCTGGTCTATTCGGGACGAGTATGGGATTGATTTTCATATACTGAAAAGTCATCCATAATACTATTTGATGAATTTTGTGAAGAGATGGGGCTATTTTCCAAGTTAGGCACTCCTTCTAAAGCCAAACTGTTGAATTTGAAAAATGTATAGAAAATATTCAAGCCAACTTAGAGAATAAACACGAAATTGATTGATCTTTTACCAACGGATTACATGATAATTACACAATAACACTCGTTTTCCCATTATAGGAGATATTTTAAATATGAAGAGAATGAGAAAGTGTTTGTATATTTTCTTGTCTCGTCTCCCTCTCCTTTTAGTCTCCTTTTCCTTTTATAGTGGGACAATGTATGCACATTATACCTCCTGTCACATCAATCTGCAATACCAAGCTAAATAAGTACATACGTTGGCATAATATGATTGGTTGCCGAGATCAGCTTTGTTAGTTGATCATAAGTTACTGATACAAGTAGTCCCTAGCAATTAATGCATTACTTAGGAAGGGAGGCTAAGCTTTTTGATTGGAGGATAATGTGAACGCAAACGTGAAACTTTTCCATATGTATCTTCCTGATTGGTAGCCCGTAATTGTGTCAGTGATTCTTAATTATTATTCATTATTTCACCTTGAAAGACTACACAAGCTTCTTCAGTAAGCCACTCAAGATTCGATCTGACCTTACACATCCGAGCTTGCATTATTATCCCATTACTGGGTATGAACTAAGTGACCTCAGAGGTCGGTGTCAAAAGAATCTATAAGCAGATTTGGAATTGGAAAGTCTTGTGCACAACCAACAACTCATTTGAATCTCCAGAGGTATATTAATTTTGCATTTTGAAAGCTCTATTGTTTATATTGGTGTTTGTGGTGTCAAACCTCATATATAAAAAAATGTCCTATAACACTACATATAATTCATATAACAGTTTTTGTAGCTACTTTATGTCACTATTATGATCACGTATCTTCCCATAGCATTTATCCACACCATTATCCTTTGTCCAAGAATTTTGATGGGGATGTACATTCTCCTTCTAGGCACGTAGTGATCCATCTATAAAACTCTGATGGTCTCACTAGAACAGACTCATTTCTTAATTGACTCGATTCTCTTGAAACATTCTTAGACTTTTACAACTTGAGTGATTCTCATTGTCTTTGTCATGCTAATAGGCACTTGTCGGATCTACTAGATGTTATTGAAAGTCCTTTGTGCATACCATTGATAACCTAGGTTAGTGTACCATTACCTTGTAGGATGGGAATGAATCCTAAGTAATAAATATACCCTTGTATTTTATCGAACTCAATTGTTAAATCAACAATTTTTGAACTGTAGACAAGGCAAGCTCATTATTAGTGTGTATCTAGCCCACTTAGAAGAGATACTGCATATTTAATATATTTATGAAGCTCCTCATATCACATCATTTAGGTTTATCGATGGTTTAAATCTTAAAAAATTGCCTAGTCATATTCTTGCATTTCAATCCTTAGATGACACTTACTGACATGCCATCCTATGGAACATATCATTCATTTTTCGCCAAGCATGTCATAAGCTCGGTCTACCATCCCAGTCCCGACACTCACAATGTGAGTTTAGTTGTGTTACCTTGAGGAAGAAATCGAGGTTTCTATTGTTGAGTCAAATGAATATTTTGACAACGATGATAAGGAATTATCTCTTGTCTTTCCACCTAGGTTAACTAGCCCACACATCCTCGATTTCATTCCGAATTCATTCTTGCCTAATCTTTTGTGCGAATCTAACGTTGCCTTTAATATGACTTTCCCTCCGGAGTATGGTACTCTCCTACATTGACACGTGTTACAAGGTCATTGTTCGTTCATATATTTTTCTAAGACATTCGGTTGTTATCTACTAATTATCGTCATATTGTTTTAACCCTGTATTTTGTTGATTTTCATGCTGAGTTTAAACGATAATTATCCATCATGAAATTTCTGAGCTTACATTTTACATACAATTTAGGCACATATACTTCCATGGTAATTTCTTATGTCTTATTACGTGTTTCTTTAGCACAATTTTCATATATATAATGAAAAAACTGGATCATTCGCTTGAATTTAATTTATTTAACTGGTCATTACACTTAAAAATGATATTTTATTTTCAATATAACAGCATTGTTTCCTTATAGGGACACATTTGAGCCATAGCATTGCACTCATTTGTTTTTGTAGGCCAGTCTACCGCGCTAGTGCATTGTGCTACTCATGTGGATTTCATGGTACCTTTTGCCGATGAGTTGCACATGTTGTTGCTTAATATTGTTCGTTATTACTACTTGATCAAAAATAAAGATTGTTCCTCATATGTTTGGGATGATATTCTATTTTAGTTGTCATCGTATAATTGGTTTTGTTATTTGGTCAGGAGTCGAGTTCTCTTAGTCGGGGAGAAATTATGGAGTATTAGAAGGGATATTATTATATGTGGTTTTTAATTTTGATGCGTGTTTTAGGAAACATCATTAGGATTTAATTTGTTAATTTTTATAGTATTTTCTTACTTATAATTGAGATTTAAAATATATATACGCGATATAACTCATAATGATCGTTTGATTTCTCGCAAGTGAACGGGGATCGTGAACAAGTAATAAAGTAGTGTGTAGAGTGTCGAACCCACGAGAACTACGTGTTTAACCGAGTTAAAATTAATTTCAACTTTAATCAAATGGCAAACACATTTTGTGACTTTTCTTAATAGTAATCCCTAAATTATCAACTAAACAAATGAAAGCAAGTAAATATATCTTTCAAATATGTGAGATGCATTACTAAGATGTCAAATCCCCTTTATTATTTCATTTTTAGTGTAACAATAAATTGACAATTTGAAATTATTTATGTTGGTCAATGTTCCTAATTTAATTGAAAGTCTCTCTCGATAGCGATTAAATTTATTCCCCTCATGTGACCCTTCTATCTCTCGATGAAAGATGCAATGCATTAACAAGTACTAGAACACCTATTAAAACCAAATAAAACATAGAGGTATATTTCTATCCTCTATCGAGCATTACAATGTTTATTATAATGTGCTTAAA
Source organism: Fraxinus excelsior (assembly GCA_019097785.1). Classification (NCBI taxonomy): domain Eukaryota; kingdom Viridiplantae; phylum Streptophyta; class Magnoliopsida; order Lamiales; family Oleaceae; genus Fraxinus; species Fraxinus excelsior. Next base: position 26,378,654 of record CM032643.1, on the reverse strand, counting down.
CCATATTGTCTCTCTCGATAACAATAAAATCCACTAACAATTCAATTAGCAATCAAACAATTGAAAAGAACGATAAAAACGATAATAAACATCCACAAATAAAATAAAATCAAATCAAATCAAAATAATTAATTAAGAACTAAAAATATCATAACAAGGGTTCATCTCATCCTAACAATGTATAAAATTAGCATATCATATTTAAATTACAAGAAAACATATTTAAGTGAAAAGATATAACCCGATTTTTGATAAATTGAGAAGATGAAGATGAATTTTGAAATCTTGAATTTCTTCAATGGTTTCTTGATGAATCTCCACTTGTGCCTTCTCTTCTTTGCCCAAAAATCTGGTTTGAATTCTTGCAAAAACTATGAATTCTTCTCATTTGATGATAATAATTGATGAGTATTGGAGTATAATATGTAGATGAGAGTTCTCCCATATGTATTCTGCTATTCTCTATTTGTAGGAATCTAAAATTAATGGAAAATCACGTCCAAATTGATTTCCAGAAGACTTCTAATCGAATAAGGAAAGTTTCATTCGCGCACAGATTTTTTGGTCTATGTATAGTAGTCAATACTTTGACCATAACTTTCTTTTTCGATATCCGATTGATACGATTCAAAGTGCATTATAAAGCTAACTCCAATATATACAACTTTGATAAAATATGATATTTTCAATTCGGACGTTTACTCTGCCGAAAATCAGTTTCAATTTTCAACTAGAAATCTGGAATATAACTTGTATGATTGGAAATTGATTTTTATCATATTCCATTCTTTTTTGAATTCTAATTCCATCCAATTGTCTCATAAAAATCTTTCAAGCATCATATTTTGGTCCAAATCAACTATTGAATATTTTCAATTTGGTCGTTAGACTTTGAATTTTGCCCATTTTGTCCATTTTTCGCAGCTTTCTTTCGATTCCTTGTTCAACCATTGAATTCTACCTATATAAAATAAAATACAACAATTTAAGATATATTTTGTCAAAAGAACTACCAAATATCGATATTTTAAAACCTTGAATAAGTGTATAAAAATACACTTATCACATAACATTGATATATGAAATAAATTGATATTCTCTCCGTCTTGTTCTCTCTTTTCCCTTCTCTTCTTACATCAGTCAAGTTATCATGACTAGTAAATCTTAGGTTCAAAACCTGGTAAAACCCTTACCGTTTTACCGTTAAAAAGAGTCGGTTAAAACCTTCTTCTACTTCAAATGCTCAGAAGTGCCCTCAACACCACAAAAACAATTCCTTTTATCTCAAAATATAGTTGTTCGGTCGTTCTCAAATCCCAATTTATAGGTTGGAAGCAGTTCAAGATTTTGGTCTAATTATTTACAAGTAAAAAAGAAAAATATGGATACAAAAAATATTTTAACATTTTTCTTCACAATTTATTTTACATTTAAAGAGTCAATATTTTGTTTAAAAAGATTACGAATTATCGTTTAATTCTAGAAAAAGAACATAAAACTAAAATCAAAACAAAAAACCAATAAGGAAAAAAAAATAGAAAAACAATATGAAGCCTTTTTTTTTTTTTTGTCTTTCTTAGTTTCTTTTTCAATTTTGTATTATTTTAGGTTAAGTTAGAATTGTTGTAGTTTCTTGTTCAAAATATTTACATTTTTAAGAGTCAAATGAACGGCAGTGAAAAGAAATAGTGATTTTCGCAGTAAAAAGTTAAAATAATGTTAAGAACGTCAAAATCGTAACAATAGTTGCCAATTTCACAGGAACGCCAAACGATAGGGGTATTGGAAAAATTAGTTTTTAATCAAATGAATTCAACCAACCAAGAACTGTGGCGCATTAAAAATGGTAAGTTGAGGATGTGAATGTTAAAAAGTTGAAATAATGTTAAGAACGTCAAAATTATTTTGGTTATTCAATTTGACACGATAGGTATAATTTCTTGAACACCTATGTGACAAAAGTAAAATTATAATACACAGTAATTTTATTAAAGATCTGATCCCTTAAATTTGTTAATGAAAATTTTAATTTTTCCTTATTCTAACGGACCGATTCCAATGCTTTTCGAAGCCAAGATTATAATTTTGGGAGAATCTATTATAAAGGTCCGCTATCTAAAGGAACTAACTATATAGTCAACTGAAAAATCAAAACTAGGACTCATACTTTAGCATTTTTCTATTACTTATTTCAGTTAGCTATACTACTATTCTTATAAGTTGATTCTCTACTTGAACGGGTAATTAAGAATTCAAGAAGCCAAGATGCTTAGATTGACAACGCCCATAGTTTAGGGATGGATATATTGTTTCCAAATAAAAAGTCAAGAATAAGAACACACAAATTTACGTGAAAACTCTAGATGGAAAGTTCATGGACAAAGAAAATGAAAATCCATTATATCAAAGATGAGTACAAGAAAGATGTGTTTTGAGCGGTTACTTCAAATAATAGAATGAAACCCTAACATACAATATATATACAATAGGGTTGTTATAATTTTGAGCACCTGGATTTTTTGGGGCTGTGCCAAAATAATTCGAGTAACCATACTCAAACAGGTATGATTTTCTTGTGGGTTAGCTTGCTTCCATAGTCGGATTGTGTTGAAAATAGATATGAAAGTTCGAGGCAAAAAAATGTGTAGACTCAACATGACCCAATTTGCATCTCTATTTATTGCACTTAGAAGGAAGACCACTTGAAGTCGATCCAAGAAAAAAAAAGGAAAAAAACAAAAAAAACAACAACATGAAGAAGAAGAAATAGTAGGCTCATTACTTTGACAACTTCCACTAGAATTAATAGGAACCTTCGCACAAGGTCGGACAAGGGGAAAAAAAAGGCTTTCCTTACCAACTAAAGTCCAAGGGATTTTTATTTTTTTTCAATGGAGTATGGACAAGGGTCCACAATAAAGAAACCTTATGTACTAAATGTACGAGCAACTTGATGTCTATACATTGGATTGCTAATTAGTTGCATTTATACAACTTGAAAAAGTTCATACTTGATATACAAAGTATCAAATTGCTACTATTTTATTCAATTAAAATTATGTGTTTTCTAAGGAAATTTATCTGGTATGTAAAGAATGTCGAATAGTTAAACGGACGCCCTCATCGATGTTGGATATAAAAATAGTATTGGGTTGTGGTGCCAAAATCCAATCCACTTTATGGGCAATGATGAAAACTGGGCAGGACCCAATAAGCTATGATCCATTGCGAGATAACACAAAGCTTGCAATGATGAAAATTGCTGAACCTAGTGCTCTGATACCACTTGTTGTGTTAATTATGCCCAAAATATTTGATAACAATTGTTGTGAATTCAAAGATCACGTATAGCTCGATACCACTAGATATAAATTAATCGTTGGATTAAGATAGTGAAGTTATATGATACAATAATAAAGTATTTGATTTCAAGCAAAAGATTAAAAAGAGACAATTATGAGATTTTATTGCATCAATAATATTGGAGAAATATACAATTGATCCTAATGCGCTAGTAATCTCTTTTCTCACATCTCAAAATTGTATAGAAGAATCTAATATTTATAAGAAACATGCAGAAGACGTCCAAACCCTTCTAGTAGAGCCTAAATTTAAAACTAGCTTTTGATTTTAAGCTCTTACCAATAATTTTTATGATTTTTTTTATCATTATCTCCTTTGGTCTCTCACAAAGTTATTAGAAGAGAGATGCATATCTCTAATGATACAAAATCTAATCAGATTGAATCAAATCGAAATAAATCAAACGCGTTTACTTGGATTTAGGCAAACTAAAACAAGAGACTAAATGCGTCACTACTTTCGACAAATTAAATGAGGTATAAATTTTTGTATTTGGTAGAAATTATGTAGAAATAGAACTTGAAAAAGAAATAGATCTCTTGCTTTTATTTAATCTTTTAAATATGCTTAAAATTTATTATGGAAGATAAAAATACTTATCAACTTATTATACTTTAAAAATTATCAGTTTTTAAAATAAAAGGGAAATAAAAGTTATGATTGTAAATTCAATAATACTGAATAGTAGGTTATAAAATTATTTAAATTCTAATAATAATTGAAGGATGAATTGGGAACTATACAAAACAATGAGGGTACTATCGTCTTTCAAAATTTTCTCCTCTATCCTTCTTTTTAAAATATTGTAGATAATGCGGTTGTTCAACTTTGACAGACTCAAAAATTTTGGTAGGTGTGATTTCTTTGGTGTATTCTTGAATGAATACAAGTTGATGTATTTTATTGGAAGGAGACAAATTATCATAAAAGCTGTCATTAGAAAAATTTGGTTATTCAAGGCTGCCAATTGTGTATAGGATCTAAACTAATGCTGCAGTTTCCTCTATGATAATTTGGTTATTCAATTTGATTTCTCATTTAAGGAAAAAAAAAAAAAAAAAGCTGGTTTTTTCTTGGATACAAGTTGATGTATTTTCTTTGAAAGTTAAAGAAATTATCATATATTAAAAGATGTCATTTGAAAACTTTTGTTATAATAATATGGTGTTCAACTTTGACAGACTCCAAATGGTTGGCTGGTGTGATTGATTAGGAATATTCTTGAATACAAGTTGATATATTTTATTGGAAGGAGATAAATTATGATAAAAGCTGTCATTAGAAAAATTGAGTGGTATGATGCAACAACTTTTGTTATAATAATACTTGCGCGCACATACTCCAAACACCCATCCCTTTCTTTTTTCTGTCTTCTTCATCCCTTCCCTCCACTCAGTTCCTCCACCTCCCAGAACCACCACTTGTTAAGGTGGGCTGCAATTTAATGTTATTATCTCTCGATCAGATTCTGTGAAGAATTCAAAGATGGCTTATGCTGCTGTATTATCTCTCTGTCAAATTCTGGAGCAGATATCAAATCCTCATCTACAACAACATCAAACTCCTCTTCAGGACCAACAAATTAAATCTCTCCAGGAAAAGTTGCATTTCTTACTAGATTTTCTGGATGATTCTTTGCAGAGGAGGAGCAAGGAAGTACAATGTTTGGAAACGGAAATTCGAGATGCAGCGTACAAAGCTGAAGATATTATGGAATCACATATATCGAAGAATTTTGGTCAGGAAGGTTTTCAAGAAAGACAAATGAGAGACCAAAGTTTTTGTGTAAACTTTGAGATGGTTGCAGATGAAATTAATTCCATTAAGACGAAGGCCGCTAAGCTAAAGAAATTGTGGGGCTCAACAGATCCGCATCAGACCGAGAGGACTTCTTTGCCAACCGGTCCATCAAGACTTGCTTCAAGAGGCAAGAACGCTATGGTCGGGTTTGGTAAAGATCTGACGGAAATAATGGATCGACTTACTGGATATCCAAATACTCTTCAAATAATCCCAGTTGCAGGCATGGGAGGCATTGGCAAGACCACGCTTGCTTTAAATGTTTACAATGATCCACGTATTAAACATCGTTTTCACATTCGAGCCTGGGCATCAGTTTCTCAAGTATATAGTGAGCGAGAAGTCTTGCTGCGCCTTCTGGATTCCATGAAACAACTCAGTGCTGAAATGCGTCAAGAGAATGATACTGAAAAACTAAAAGATAAACTATATAAAAGTTTAAAACGTAGGAGGTATCTTGTTGTGATGGATGATGTTTGGACTACAGAGGCTTGGGATTCTTTGAGAAGGATATTTCCGGACGATAGAATTGGAAGCCGGATCATGTTTACAACACGGCTGTTGAGCGTGGCTGACTCCTATAGCTCTCCCCATCATATGAAATTTCTAAATGAGACTGACAGTTGGATTCTACTTCGGCAGAAGGTGTTTGGAGAAGATTCTTGCCCTCTTGAACTGGAGGAAGCTGGAAAGGAGATTGCAGAGAATTGCAAAGGACTTCCACTTTCCCTTTCCGTGGTGGGCGGACACCTTTCCAAAGCCAACAGGACGAAAGATCACTGGGAGTATGTTGCAAAAAATTTCAAGTCAGTTCTAAATGCACCAGATGCAAACTGCTCGGAAATACTATCTTTAAGTTACGATTACTTGCCTCATTATCTCAAAGGATGCTTTCTCTACATGGGAGTTTTTCCAGAAGATGATGAAATCCGTGTCTCCAAACTCACCAAGTTATGGGCTGCAGAGGGATTTCTAAAACCAGTCAGACATAAAACCTTGGAAGAAGTAGCAGAGGAATATTTGGCAGATCTAATTTCCAGAAATCTTATTTTGATTAGCGAGAAGAGTTCTAGTGGAAAGATAAAAACTTGTCGCATCCATGATCTGTTAAGGGACCTATGCATAAGAAAAGCCCAGCAGGAGAAGTTTTTTCATGTCACAGATAAAGATGTCAACATTTTTGCTGAAGGCATAGAGTATTCACGTCGCCTTTGTATTAGTCCAGATATTTTTCGCCAGGAATTATCAAACAGTGACAATTCAAATGTCAATCTGTCCATAGGATCCTCGCCACCAGTCCGTTCTGTTTTACTTTCCGATTTTGACGACATTTGTGAATCAGGCTACGGAAAACTTTTTCCACTGCTCAGGGTGTTGGATCTTGCTAAAGGAAAAGTAGATGGTTTCCCAATTGGAGAAATTAAATTAGTGCACTCAAGGTACATCGCTTTTTCATATGATGGGAAAATTTCCATACCTAAAATATTACCAGATTTTCTTTGGTATCTACAAACCTTAATTGTAGATTGTGGCGATGTACATTTACCAGAGGAAATATGGAGGATGCCACAATTAAGGCATCTCCTATTCGGGAAGTGTTATTTGCCATGCCCTGCTAGATCACCAATCGATGGGGAGAATTTAGTTCTAGGTAACCTTGTAACATTGTCGAGATTGGATAATTGCAGCTGTACCAAGGAGGTTTTCGAAAGAATTCCAAATTTAAAAAAGTTAGGAATTATGGGACTTGGAATGACAAGCTTTTCTCTAGGTAATCTTGTTAATCTTCCCGAACTTGAGAAGCTGAAAATAATATGCCTTGATGTGAGTGTCCCGATGAATTTCACTTTCCCACCAAATATAAAAAAGTTAACTTTAATCTTTTGCAAAATTCCTTGGAAACATATGACTATTGTTGGTTCAATGCCAAATCTTGAAGTGCTCAAACTGATGCGTGACGCCTTTGATGGGCCAAAATGGGAGCCAAGAGAAGGAGAATTTCGCAAACTAAAATTTCTTCGACTTGAGCAATTACATCTAAAGCTTTGGAGAGCTGATGAGACTCACTTCCCAGGCCTTGAGCACCTAATTATTAGCTTTTGTTTCAATCTGGAGGAGATCCCAAGTAGTATTGGATATATACCAACGCTTAAAATCATAGACTTGGACGACGCTAGCCCTTCGGTTGTGACTTCGGCAAAGCAAATAGAAGAAGAACAAGAGGACTTTGGAAATGATAGCCTTCAAGTTCGTGTCAATTACCTGCACCGAGAAATCCATCAAGAGGTAAAATCCATCTAATCAATTCTCCATCTCAAGAAAATTTATGGGTCTTTGTAATGAAATTTTAGAAAGCATTACCATTTTTTTTTCTCTCTTTATTCTTTAAACCACTCTAGATTTCATGTTCTATTAATAAAGAAAACATAATATTAAATTTATAAGTGTGATAATTTCACCACATTTACTTTAGCTACAGCAACTGTTATATAAACTCCATTACTAATTTCATCCAATTGAAACAGAGAATGGAAGCGGAGGCTGAAATTATAGGTGGGTCAAATGACGAACTGCTACTCAAGGCTACAATACGGTTTAGCACTTTATTACGGGCAGGTAATCAATTAATTCACATTTATTGAAGTCAATTAATTTGATATTAATCTTATAACTTAGATATCTGATTCCATTTGCTTTCAATTAATTTGTTTCCACAGAACCAATTAAGGAAGTAATGCCTGGAGTTGTTTCTCGACTCCTTGAGTTTCTTGATAGAGATGATTACCCTCATCTTCAGGTTTAAATATGTGCTATTAATTGCTTCTTCTTGTTTATTTCATGGGTTTCAACTGCTAAATGCATCAAGTTATTCATTTTACTAGTGTGAGGCAGCACGGGTTTTAAAAGGAATTTCAAAATATTCACCTGATAACATCAACATGTTGATTGATCTTGGTGTGATTCCCATTCTGGCGAGCCTTCTTAGATCTCCCAAGGATGATCTTCGCAAACAGGTAGGTGTTGTGTTGATATTTTATATATCAATTAAATAAGTAGTAAAATAGACCTAAGAGTTTGAATTATCATTCATATGAAAACCACCTAGTTAAAATAAAGAAAAAAAATGCACGAATAAGCAATTTAGGGCTTCATTTGGTGCACAAAAAGTGTTAGAATTTATGAGTTTATCGTATTTATCCCCTTAGTTTCAATCTCCTAATTCCGACAATAATGTGCACCCAATAAATTAATTCTTCTGAATTAATAGATTTATGCTTCTCGAGTTAAAATCAATCGTACTCAATTAAGTCAATTCATTATGCATCTATGTGAATTGGGATGAGCTTTAATCAAAATCATTTAATCACTAAATAATTCAATTAAGGACAGCAAAGTAGCAAATGTATATTACTCCTACCCAAATTTCAGTTTTTACTGATTAAGTAACTCTTCTCTCAATTCTTATTCTTAAAAAATCATCGAATTAATGATCCAAGTAATTCAAGGTGAGGAAGAAATGAAATAACATTAATTATAAAGAGGGAAAATTGCAACCAAGGTACCAACATCTCATTTAGGAGCAGATTTGACGCAAACCTTTTATTTGTGCTACACTACCACTAGATACCAAAATGAAGATTTCCATTTGTTTGACC